>CM052166.1:5036178-5058791 GCA_028455555.1 Augochlorella aurata | reverse complement strand
TAGTACAAGCGATGGACACATAATGCCATAGGGGTCAGAGCTAGCGAGACACGTGCCGCAAGAAAATACCGCAAAGTTGGATAGACGTCACAACGATTTGCATAGAAAAAATGCAACTGATAGATGGGGTGAACTGTTCGCCGTCTAGTTCTGTTGCAGTTGAATGAAATGGTGGAATTGGATGGTTTTCATCCGGATCCGTAACGCTTCGGAAAAAACGCGAATGGTAATTTGTATGTGTGGAATATTACATGATTGCGGGATATTTTATTTATACCGTGTAGTATTTCTTTCGCAATTGCTACACCGGCATTGCAAAAGTTTCCAACGATATTCGATATCAAACCCGCAATATAGAAGGTAGTATCGCGTCCAATTTGGGAGAGAACTGTTTTTTCCCCCGTAGGTTAATAGTTTACTTGCCGGACACGCGAGGCGATTCCGTCTTGATCGATAGTTACACTTTGTTCTCACGATTCGACATTGTCCATTACAGCCGTGAAAAGAGATCGTTTCTAGGAAAATACAAACTTGAAATTATGCTGGTGGATAGAGACTCAGCATGATAATCATTAATAGCATTTCCAGGGGAACGTATTTATATCAATTTGGGAATGAGAAGATCTTAATTGATTGTTTGTCATTGTGTTTAGAAATATTATTCTCCTGGTCTTCGCAAAGTATTTTTATTTTTATCGCGAACATTTCTCCAGAAATTTGATACATCGCTCGCTTTTTTAGAAACGCGTAAGCGTTTATGGTTTATTTTTATGTGGAGGTAGAGCGTGAACCCTCAATGAGTAGGGATAAAAATGTCAATCTTTTTAAATAAGATGGAACAGATTTAGCCGCTCTGATGAAAACAATATCAACAGGGAATATATTGTAATAACAAATAAAATTATAATAGCAAATTTATATCGAAACCGCAGCGCGGAATAATTGATTTAAAAATTATTCATGGAGTGAGCATTCAGCCATAAAAACTGTTGGATATGGAAGAAAATTAAAAGTCACTGTGGGAGAGTATGGTGTTGCCAGGGGGAGAATGATGAATGGAGAGGGAGCAGTTTCGCATCAGGCAGAAATCCTGAATACGATCTTCAACGTCTAGCATTTTCTCACGAACGTCGAACTACAAATTTATTGGGGCCTCCAGTTCCTCCATAGTTGCTCTTTCCATTTAATCCCCACTTCTGTCTCGTTTCTGCTGTCCGATCTTGTCGCATATTCATGATTTGAAGTACGGCAAACAATTTTATTCCTACATTTCTGTCGCTATTAAGAAATTAGCTATTGTACTATACGTAGAGACAATAGGGAGGAAATTGATGGCGAAATACCATCGACTATGAAACTTTCGTGTTTTTATCGATGAATAATCGTATTGATTTAATATTCAGTAAATGGGTCTAATATATTGATTGCATATTTTTATATTATTACTGTCTTGTTATTTTTATGTTATTACTTTTATATTGTTTGTAACTTATTGAAACTACTAAGGAGTATGTCACTGTTGAATTCATCTTTCTTGCAATTACAGCAGAATATTTTTAATTTACATGAAAATCCATAATCTCGTGGTAAATTATAAATCAAAAACCTGTTTGATATAGTTCCAACAATCCAACAAGATCCTAACAATATTTTGACCAATTTAAATTGTCGTTTACTTACCCAGTTTTCGGCGATTAAATAAAATAAATAACTGTTACGTCAAGGGCAACATACTGATAGATCTACCACTAGTATATTCAAAAATATATTTAAAAAAATTAATAAATGGAGCTCGGAATTGTCCCGAGCATTGTCAATTGTATAGTAGTCGTACAGAGATCCGTCGCCCGAGGGTTAATCGAATATTTCCTGCTACGGGTGGTAATGAAAGAGACTTAACCCCTAACTGGTACGATGATTTTCACTAAAATAAATGCTATATTGAGATTATGATAGACCTTACATAAAAAGTGGAAAAAGTAAATCTAATTGTTATAAGTGTTAATCTAATTCTTAATTAAACTATCCATAGTATTCTACTCTCAGTCAGTGAATAAAATAATAAGAATAAGAATAAAAATTAAACGTTTTCTAAAAAATAAAATGGCAATACCATCTTAGAGTCGCTTCCAACTTATAAAAATCGAATTGATTCCGACTTTTCATCATTTTTGTTGCAATCTAAGTTCCAATTAAGAAACTTATTCAATCATTTTCTATGAAAGACTCATAATCTGAACAATTTAGAAACAGAAAAATATGAACCGGTAATTTCGGTCGACCAACGATATATCGTCGTTAGTAGAGAAAATGTTTTCTTAATATTTTTAATAAGTACCAGTTTTATTTCTTAATTTATGTTCCTTCATGAATATTCTAGTTATCAGGTTTTACAAAATTTGTATAATTTCTTTCAAAAACTTTATTAAGCTACAACAAACAGGCTTATTTAATCAGCACTAAAATGATTAAAGTAAAAAGAATTTGTCAGAAACTGTACGCATTAAGGGCAACTTGATAGGTTTGCCTACACAAACGTGCAATCACCAAGTACTTCGCAATAGCATCGCTGGAATTCATTGGGTTGCATAAAAGCAATCGATCGTAGTTATGCCACGTGATGATTAACTTTCAAGTGATTTCATTGCGTTCGCACATCCGTTGTCACGGCCGGCAATAGGTGGTTGTGTTGTCTCTATGTGCGTGTACGGAATATATCAGCGGGGTGTGGGGGATGTCGTACGGCATCCCGAAGCGAAGGAAGACATGAGGGGAACAGTAACCGGTGGTAGTTGCGTTCATACGCCCCCCACTAAGTTTCGTCGCGACGAGGAGGGACGCGGCCGCCACCACCGCCGCCACTACCACTACCACCACCACTACTACTACTACCACCGCTAGCACCACCACCAGCGTCATCAGCAGCAGCAGGAGAACCACTACTACCACCACCACCACCGCCGCCGCCGTCGCCACCACCGCCGTCGCCGCCGTCGCCGTCGCCACCACCGCCGTCGCCGCCGTCGCCGTCGCCACCACCGCCGTCGCCGCCGCCGCCACCGCCACCGACGTCGCGATGCCGTGTGTGAATCGCCTTGCATCGTCGGCGTCGTCTCAGTTACCAACAGTCCGCGCGATCGTTCACGTCGAAGTATTAGTGAAGTGAGTGAAGCTGGAAAGAGAGTGAGACAGGAGAGAGAAAGAGAAAAAGAGAGAAAAGTAACGAAGAGATAAAAAAGGGAAGAGAGGATCGTGAATGAGCGAGAGGAAGATATCGAGACCGGCCGCATACGTGCGCGAGAGGGAAAACTGAGGGATAGAAATAAAAGTGGAAAGGAAGAGGAAAGGAACGTCGCGTCAGAGGGAGCTTGAGAGAAAGAGAGAGAGAGAGGGAGAGAGTGGGAGAAGGAACAGAGAGTCGGAAAGAGCGACAGAGAGGGGAAAGCACGCTACGAGCCATGCCGCACAGTCTCGCCTGAACAAAGGAAGGCTCCCTCAACCGAGGGTCGATTCCGATCGACGAACCGTTGGTCCCCCTTCGTTAGTCTTCGCCGCGCCTCGTGCGGCACGAGTGTGTACGAAGCGGTCAGTCACGTAGCAGCGGCCGAGCCGTGCGGAACAAAGAGCGGAACAGTTAGAAGGAGGAACGGCAGAGAACGAGAAGCAAGCGTGCGTCTATGAAGCGGCTCGCCGGCAAAAGAGACAAAGAGGAAAAAGATAAACCGAAGAATATTATACGTGCTTTTTGAAGGGTTGTGTCGTTTCCATTGGTCGATACAGGAGCTCACGCACCCGTACGTGCTCTCTTTTGAACGCGGAGGGAATTCCTTGGTATGCATTGAAATTTTCCATCGGAATCGGCTCTCGCGTATACGGCACGTTTGACGTTGTCCCCGCGTATCGTATTTGGCTGCAAGTTGTGTCGAAGTTGTTCAACGCCGAGGAAACGCGTGTGTGCTCTTTCTATCAAGTTACTTTCGTATTTCAAGTTCAAATCCGAAGAGAGACCGAAGGACACATCGAGTCAGATTCCCGACTGACAGGTTTCTGCGTGCATGCGTGCCGAACGCACCGGTAACCTAACCTAACGACTGTTCGCACTCCGTACCGCCAGTGCCGTCGGTGACTAACTGCTGTCGTTCGCTTGTACGTAAACCAATGAGAACCGATCGTCGTGTGCATTGTTGCTGCTGAAAGTGCTAGGAAGCTCGACCAAGTGTGACGGAAGCAGGATCCGGATATAAGGACAAAAAAAGTGACTAGAGGCGACCAATCCACCGTCTTTATCTCCCGCTTTGTGTGACATGTGCCACAGGAACACTGTGCGAGTTTGAAACAAGTCGAGCGTTTTCTCCCGACAAAAAAATAGAATATAAAAGCAGTGTGCTCTCCGTTCAACTACCTACGGATTATCCTCGTATTTACGGTGAGATTAATATTATACTTTTCGTTCAAATTAAACCGACGACGCTGCTGCCAGTGAGACTCCATATTGAAGCGGCAAAACCTAACAGATTTAGCGTTGATAATTGCTCGCGTTCAAATGGAATCGAATGGTTTCTTGGTTTTTTGGTTTCGTAGGGAAACCCGTAGGTTTCGAAACTAACTTTTCGCAGTTTTCGGCGAACCACTCCGAAATTGTTGTGAGATGGCGTGTGTTCCGAAGATTCTAGAATAATCATACTATGATTGGCTTATTCAGGAAAATCATGACTTATTTTGGATGGTTCGCAGCACAAGCGATTCTGTTTATTGTCCTTTTGACATTTCATGTGTCATTGGTAAGATTTTGTCGTGAAAATAGTAATATATGGATGATAATCACCTTCCATCGAAATGCGACAGGATCGTTCTAAATAATATTAAGCGCGAATTCTAATTTCCGCCAGCACTGTTGTGTAATTACTTTGCGACTCTCGATGTTTAAAGATCGAGCATTTCTAAGTTTAGAATTTTCAAGGTCTCACGGCTCACCCGGGAATTGAGATCGGTCGATCAAATATTTATTGCCGTTGTTAAATTTTGTTCATTATCTTTGGAAATCGGAACGCTGCTGGCCGAAAACTAGCGGAAATCAATATAAACTGAGATTAAGAAGGCTGTGACTTGTGCCAAGGTCAGACAATATTTCCGAACGTTAAGATTTTCTGAATTAGAAAATTATTGAATTCGACATTTACGGTTTCGAATTCACCGCATAATGAATTATAAACAGAATTGTCATATTATTTATGTATGATGTTCATTTATTTAAAGTTACTTATTCGTTGAAAAATTTAATTGGTGACTGTAGTATGGTCAGCTATAAATGTTTTTTTCTTTGTGATCAAGACATTGAAGTTTATGCGGTTCGCAGAAGACCATTCTACTTCCGGTGACGTTCACAACAGCGAGCGGCTGTTACAATATTCAACAAATTTCATTCGTCCCAAGCATACAAATCTAATTTATTACAAACGTAGAGACGTCGTTGAAACTTTTTGATATTCGTACTTTTTCAGTAATTCAAATTTTGGGTCACTTTCGTTATTTCTAGATGTAGTGAAATTTTCAACAATATTTTCTGAAATATAGATCGCGTTTCGCATTAAATACCACGACATTTGATAGTTTCATTTTTCTCGAATTTTGGAGGATGTGAAGTGTCGCCTTTAGAATCTTGACTTGCGCGTTCAAGGGCGCCACCATTTTCATCCCCTGTTGCTCTCGTGACTCCAGCGTACAGAAAGCCGGCGAGTAACATTTTTTCTTGCATGAAAACGAATGATATCCACAACGAATTACAACTAAATTTACACCATGATTATTAAAAAAATTTTTTCGATTTTTGAAGATAGTACAAGGTGTTTCAAAATTACTACATACGCTACGATCAAATAGTGTATCTCAAAATGAATACATGAATAGCAACAGCTCGGTAATACTTTATAATCATTTTCAGTTTTGGAAATCCACAATTTGTTAACCCTCGAACGATAAAAAAAGTAACGTAAAAGATTGGAAGAAGTAGTACATTCTTTTGTTACATTTTTATTCAACACATAGTTTTATGCATAGTTACTATACATAGTAACATTATGCATAGTTTTATGCATCAAAACTACACTTATTATAATAATGAAGGATTTTTGTGGTCGTTCGAGACCACAATATATGACAATCGCGGTTGTCCAATTGGCTGATTTTAACTTGTTGAAATACCAGAATTTCGAGATTTTGCGCGAATGAACGAGTTAATTACAAAATTTCTCGCAGAAACATCTGAGCCGGATAATGCGAAAACGAAAAAAATAATTTCGAAACGAGTTACGTCTACTCGCCTGGTAGTTCTACCGTCAAGTGCTTAAAATTTGTATTGTTGACCCGATGACCGAAAAACTGGATACGCGATTTCGCGAATTCATATACGCTGGCACGACGAGTTTTATTCGTCCCTGTTCTCGTGCGAGCGAAATTCATAACAGAAAGAACGGACGGCCGGGGTATAAGCGTGCTCGAAGGAAACAGCTATCAAAATTCATCGAGATCGAGTGGGTTTCGCCGCGAACAAGATGGTTTTGTACTCGTGGCATCGAGTATCTTCTCTTCGCGTCGATGATTCATTTTCGAATGGAATAATGCGCGTTCATCGATGCAGGTCGCGCATCGATTTCTCTCGTGAACGAAAGAGGGTTCGAGGGAGATTAAACGTACATTTGAGAAATATTGCATCTTCACTTTTCGAAGCTAATTATTAATTACGAGGTCTAGAACGCAAATCTTAATGGTTAGCAATTAGAAGCTCCTTCTTGTCTCGACCGATCTAACATTGGTTTAATTCATGAATATTGATGTCTAGTCTTCTGTTTCATTTTAATGATTCACTTTATTGCAAACTACCTTTCTTTCTGTACAGTTCTTATGACTAATATTAGTGTAAACTTAATTTAATTTAAAACAATATAGACTGAGCTCAATATTTTCTCGCTTATTAAGCATTAATAATTTAAGCAATATAAATGTTCGCCATTTGCTTCTAAATCGAAACAAAATTTGATTCTTCTGTTATCAAAATCTAGAAATGGAAGTAAGTGAAGACATACAAGAAGTAAACAATATCTCATTCTATCAAAGAAATTATTAAGGACGAAGAAGTGCTAATCGACGCAGCTGTGAAAGAAATCGTAGTGCAAAGTATCAACACTGAAAATATATCGAGCTATCAAAATGGCTTCATTTTACATTATCATACGAAGTACAAAAATATATTGATTGAAATTTTTCTTGATTTGAATTACTCTCTGTGTACGTATGAATTCACATTTCAACAATCATAATGACTAAATTTGATTTTCCTGTAGAAGGCATAAAAATGTTCCTAACGAGATTTTAATTAAATCTGATGACCACTCCATGTACGAGTGAGTTAATGTATTAAATAGATTCGGACAGGGGCATTGTAAATGAATACAAATTCTATCATATTTTATAATAATTATACATATTTGATAATAATTGTAAACGATGTACAAAAAAATTGCCGGGACAGTAGAATAAACTTAAAGCACTAATTATTTTATTACTACCGATTACATAAATATCGTCTCGAATGTATGAAAAGATATTTAAGACAGTATTTTTGAATAAATTTTGATAATTCCGTTCACACCGAACAGGAGGAACTGTACCAATTATAGCACATACACTAGGAAACACGGTATCAGTTCCACGATAAACGGCAGGGACTCGTGTAGAACGAATCAGAAATCCTGATAAGTAGCCATCGAGCCTATAGAATCGCTTCATTCATAACTCGAGGATATACGTTGCTTCGTGACAGTATATGAGTCACTTTTACGCGATTCTGAGTAAATACGTTTTGCTTTAGAACGTCCACGTGTGTCGTCTAGAACGTTGCGTTCGGAGCCCGATGAAACTGTCAAGAAAACTTAGAATTTCTCACTGCAATTTCTGTTCCGCATTACGATGCGGATTTCTATACAGAACAAAATTATTCTCATCGATTGCAAGAAATTGAAGCTAAATAGCAAGTTTTTTATTTCAGTAATAATTTTAATATATTGAAAATAATTGATATTTTAAAATTCATTTAATCTTCATACCATTTTAAATTGCAGCTACTCAATGTTGCTATAAATAAATACAATGCGCAATCCAATAATATTAAAAGAAATGATTCAGTATCTTCAAAAATAAATATTTTAAAGAGCACAAATAATTTTAATTTAATAATAATTAATTTAATAATAATTTTCGACCGGTTCAATTTGTTGAGATTTACTAAAAAGTTGTGGTTTTTGCCAATGTTATTAATAGATGTTTATTAACAGCTGTGCTAAATATGACTACATGCAAAACACAGTGTACGTGTGGACGGTCTTTGAACTTATAATATTAGAGTGAATTAACCAGTAGTATTCCTCGAAAGTGTCGAAAAGAATAACAATTCGACAAATTGTAATTCATTAATCCTGTTTACGATGGTCATATTAGTTAATTAAAACTCTTTATTTATTACGTGCAACGTGATACGACCGAGCTGCATAAAAAGTTTTTGTTGTTTTTAATAGCGCTTTTCGGCGGCTATTAAAACCGTGTACATAAACCCTCGAATAACATTAAAAATAGCCTGCAATTATCGGGAAATATTTTATATCCTCGTCGTTGGAAAATTTGATCAACACACGCAAAAATATGGTGACTTTTTTTAGCAGTCGAGCGTCTGCGGTACTTGCATTTATGAATTGGATAAAAAACAAACGATAGCTCCTCATTTTCTTATATCTAGAAGAATAATTTCACATTTCTTCATGGCTTTTCGTATTTTTCTTGACTCTTCATATCCTTCTTGGTTCTGCATAGTCATTTTGGTTTTCATATTTATATAATCATATATCTTGTTTTACATTAATTTTTCTTTTCTTCCTGACTTTGCATGAGCTCAATCGGTTGTTTGCAGGCGTTATTTGTAAATCAGGATTATTTCTTGTACAGTGAATGTCGTGCGACCATGTAGACAGTTCTAATCAATATGTTCGAAACACGGTGTTCAATAAACAATGAATACCAATATTCGGCATATTGTCGGTATTAATATGACGTCGTTAGCACATTGCGTACCGGCGGCGTTTAATCAGTTTCCGTTACATTAGGGATCCGTTGAACCGATGGCTGAGGTTTAATCGATCAACGAGTGAATGTCATAGCGAGAACGCCGAGATTTCATTTTTACTGAATTTCGACGATAATCTTCGTTAATGTCCGTTATATTTCCACAGCTGCTTTGAGGGCACCATTAAAGCCAGTAATATAATCAGCGTTTTTTGCATTTTATAAAAGATGTATGGATATCATGATTTCGATCCTGCAACCGAAAAGTGGTTTAAGCTGTGAAATTGAAACAGTGAAAGAAATTGTCTTTTTAATGAAAGTGAATTTAAATCGAGTCTTTCTTAAAATTTACAGACCTCACATTTTAACAGCGAATATATATATATATATATATTTCCTTTTTATAGAAAAGTATTATTTTTTAACTGTACTTCGTACTCTCTTTCATCATTCTCATTTTCATTCTCATCATTCTCTTTCGTTTCGTTAATTATTTAAGACGATATGACTTATCGGATTGGTTTCGATCAGTCTAATTTTTCCGAGTATTCGAAAGATATCGCACAATATTCATTGTGTCATTTGAATAATTCACATAGCAACATAAGGTCATGGAGTTATCGTGATAATTAATTCATCGAGCGCGAAACGCCAGCTCCTAATTTCACATCGATCGACTCTATCTTGTATTGCCAGCTGATTAAGCCTGCAGCATGTGTTAGACTATCGTGTTGACTTTAACATTGACCTATTATGTTTTAATTTTTTGTTAGTAGCAGTCAGTTTTCGCACGCGCGGTTACTGTCATTCACAGAACTCGGACTTTGAGAACGGTCACGGTAAAGAAAACAGTGAACACAGGAATAAAGCAATAGACACAATAACAATGAAAACAGTAGATGTAGAAACAATAATAATCGATCAAGTCAAGTAAAAACTAAGATATTGCTAAATCTTTTAATCGAAACTTGTCCTGATATGAAGTTAGTGAGCAGAAAATTGCATCAATAATTTGCATAGATTGTTTTTTTACACTGATTGGAATCATCGAAATTTCTTTAACGGTAAAAATTAGTATAATCTTCATCTGCTTAGTATAAATGAGAACAAATTAAGCATAAATCCTTAAAAAGTCGGTGAAACATCAAACATTATTAATTTCATTTATATATCTATATTCATTTATTTCATTAATAAAAAAGAGGACTTCTACCAGCATAAGATTTCAGAGCTACCAGAAAAATGTGGAAAAGTCTCTTTACTTTAAATGTTGAAAAATCGTATTTCACTTTCTCGTGAATAACGATCCAATAGATTGATTGATTTAATTTGTATTGAATAATGTACAATAATCAACAGCTGCATAAAGTTATGAAAACAACGAAACATCCAGTAAAGAATAGAATATTCTGCCCACGTTCTAGTCCCATAAATGAATAATTAAAAATAGGCGATTGCACGAAGGTCTAACTGCGTCATGATACTAGTATATATGCCATAATCTCAGCAGCCTGTTTAAAAATCTATTCAGGACCGAAACGTGATCGTAGGTAAAGGTTCGTCGTAGGTAGCCCACGGAAACCCCGGAGATGCTTTGTAACGGTGTTTCCTTTAGATTCCTTTGGAATCTTTGAGAAATCTTTTGTATCAGCGACTCCCGGCCTTCCCTAGACCTTTTTCCTCCGGGAAAGGACCCGCATTCCTGGATGACGCGCAAAATATTCGGCTTGGAACGTTTAGGGCTTCTTCTGTTACCAAGGAAACCAGTTTTTCTTTCAAACCGACGGTCAGTTTTTCAAATGTACGTTCTATCTCGAATGCTGCATTCTTGTTCTATGTCACGTACCATTTTCCTTACCCCGGAGGTGGCCATATTTTCATTCCCCGAATTCTTGAAAATTGAGGATGGTGGGTCAGCATATAGATTTTTAAGCGACCTTTCCTTTCTCACAATGGGCGCGGTTGAAACATTATATTGTACATAAAATAATAGAGATCGTCTCTATTTTTCATTGTGATAACGTATACACATTCTTTTAGTGTTAGAGCTTCCAATGCTTATATAATTTTCAAGCAATTGTAGCTCCGTTGTGCAAGATTTTTTTCAGTGGATCCTGGTTTATAGACGATAACGTTTTTAAAACTCGACTAAATGACTATCTTTAATTATTTATGAACGGTGCTAATAATCTCATTTTAAACTTACTAAATTTCATCGTAGATTTTCGTTTTCAAAAGAAGGATTTGACAATTAGAGGCCAAGAAACAAATTAAATTGGGAAAATGAGGAACTGATAGGGTTAAAGTAAAAAAGGATCATGACTGAAACTATTGTCGCTTTTGAATAATTGTTTAAGAGATTCTCAACTTGATCTTTGATCTTAAAAGATCAGTCAATTGCCTGCAAATTATTAAGACGACGAAATACTGTTTTTATTGAAACTTCCGATGCTTGCAATTGATGTAGGCGATTTTTGTTTCACAATTTACGTATCGCAAACTCGGTGTATCTTTTCGATGCTGATTATATCAATCCAGATATTAATCATGCTGGAAGTGTGCATAAATATCTTGAGAAACAAACACACAATTCGTCTCGTATTTGCCGTCTATTGATTTTGCATGGTTCGTGCTTTGTGAATCGAACTTAATTGATCGATATAATTTTTCTTACGTCCGAAAGTTTAATAATTTGACACACTACATCTATCTTAAGACCATAAAAATAGCTACATCATCTGTTTTTTTTATAAATAATATATTTGCTGCATTACACTTTGTTCGATCGTTAATACAGTTTTTTCGATCAATTGTGATCTTAGCTGCTGTTTCCAATGTGCAATGTTTTCAGATTACTGTGGTATATACGTTGTGCATTCCTCGCGCTTGCAGATATTCCCGCCTAGTCTGCAATTTGATGCGTTGTCAGGGTACAATTTGACGCAATTCTAGATATAAATATACACCGCGATAACTCACAGCACGAGGTCGAGCTCCGCTTTCCTCTTTTTGCAGTTTCTTTCCAATTCCTTGCTAACGCTCCAACCTCTGTGAACTCCAATATTCTTAAAACCGTTGGATCGTTTCGTTCCACTTTAATTAATTAATTAATTAATAAACATGGAACGTGTCGCGTACTACGAGTTAGGCGCGGTCCGTAAACATAGTCGGTCAACATCGTTTTACAAAATTCACCGACGACTGAGATGACAAAGTGTAAATGGTTGTAAGCAGAGATGCAATGAATTCGAAGTTAGCGTAGTTGTCGCGAAATTAACTAGCTAGCTATTACAACCTCTTCGAAAAATATGTACCTAAATGTGTCACAAAGGAAGAACAACTATTTCTTCATTATTTATTCAATTATATCGTAATTCGTAAGTGATGTAATTTAATTATGTAGTATCTTCATTTTGTAATTTTACGCCAATTTTAATTACGAATTACAATGTGATTGAATTGTAACTGAATTACTTTGTAATTATAATTACTCGAGTAATTCAATTGCAATTCTGTACAACTCTGGTAATACCCTCCTCCATATTGTGACATTTGTTAGTGCAAAAAATGACGTATGAAAAATTTGGAACTCTTTAAACAGAAAACAAAGTCTAGACAAAATAGAAATTCGGATAATGAGGACCACTATAATCGTCACGGTGTACGGTTCTCTTCAGACCTTTACAATAATCGTGGCAAGCCGATCACAAAATTCAGGAAAATAATTTTCGGCATCGGAAAATCGAGCAGAAACGAATAGCCGGTTCTACGACGTAGACACGAGCCATTGCGTATCTCATTAACGCGATTACCTTGCCGCAGAACCCGTTTCTGTGGCTATCGTACCCTTATTTAGGAGCGACTACGCTTCTGTACGCTTGCTCGCGCTTGTGTACGCTTGCTTATAATTGTGCACGGTTATGTACGCTGTTCATGGTTGTGCACGCGTGCGTGCGTGCGTTAAACGGCGAAAGTAAGCGCTGTCAGGAATTGTGGAGAGTGCTGCTTCGATTTATCGACAGCGGGTAGACGAAAGAGTCCTGCGATCGAGCCTCAAAACGCTTGTGCACGCCGCTTACTGGCTCCGGTCTGCTCTTACATAACCGTGCAGACGGTAAGAAAGGCAATTACGTATCGCGAAACGTGTGTAGGATCATTAAGTTACCTCGCGGTATTAGCTCGGGCTAAATTAATCGCGATTCGATCAAGACTGTGGGAAAGTTACCGGGAACCGGGACTACGTGCTCCGGATACTTTCCTACTCTCGAAACACGCTGCTGGATCGTGAGCGGATCGTTTTTCTTTTGGAAAAGCGTCATCGCGCGATTATGTTATCTTCATTGCTAAAAATAACACAAAATTGAGATTATTTGTTTAACGTTAAACTTACCCGCGTATTAAAGGTGATTGGCTTGTGTTGTTTCATAACGATAGGAAAGACTAAATGTGATAAGACTTTCTTTCATTCGATCACAATGTAGGCTTGTATTAAGATATTAGTTCAATCAGTTTCTCCGGAAGAGTCTTTATAATTTCAACTCTGAAATGAAGAAATGTGGAAACAGTGATTTTAAACGCCTCGGTTTAGTGTTAACCGAGCCAGGGTAAATTTTATTTCAAATGAAAGTAAAATCCATTTCGAACCGTTATTTTCAATGCTGCCATTTGAAAAAAGAAATAATATTGCTCTATTTGAAATAATAACCACGTTTGAACAACATTTGAAATAATATTATTTCAAGAAAGATCACAGCCATGGAAATAATTATGAAATAAGATAACATGTTATTTCAAATAACGCTTCAAATAATATAATTTTCAAATATGTCCTGGTCATATGTGTAAACACTGAATCATTATTGATCGAATAACCAGTTTGCAAGAAACGTCGTATAACTTGACAACTAGTATGCTATTCGTTGAAATCTACAACCACTGAAAGCTTCGATTTACGTGGATAATATGATTAATAAATCTGAGATGTAATTCTGAAAAGTGTTAGGAAAAATCTTTACCAGCAAATAATCGGTAAAATAAAATATTCTCGGTGCAACTTACGAGGACTGAGAACGCAATGTCGAAGATAATTTCACTGTTTAATTTCTTCAATTCATATTTCATACAAATGCATAAACAGGCAGGCTGATATGATAGTAACTTTGTATCGGTTTCCAATACTCGCTTCGATTTTCATTTAATATTTACATTGCCTTACAAGTATTCTCATTGTTCCAACTTCGCTACACTCGCAGAACGAGGAATTTCAACTTTCCAAGCTTTTAATCGGGATAAGAATGTATTCTTCGAATGGTCGACTAGAAAGGATCGTTTCGAATAGAAATAACATTCGGGAAACAGCTGGGCAATGGAACATCTAACGCGGAAATCGCCAGCCGAGTCCTGTTGTACCGTGGAAATGCTGAAAATTTATGCTCTCTTTGTATACGGCGATGAGTTGCGTAAACAAACCGGTAGTCTACAAAGTATGCCCGTGTTGGCAATAAAACGAACAGATGCGAATCGGCGGCTGACGCGAAAGTAGCTGATAATTGCTTCGCGATTAGAATCTTGTTCTTGAAACACCTCGAAAGTGATTCGCGTCGCACCTTTGCGAAAACGCCGCGGACAATTGTGCGTCTTCGCAATTTTACGTCCATCTACGACAAAACTGCTATTACGGAGATGCTCGGTAAGATTAAATAACAAACGGTAACTTGAAAAACGCGTAACGCATTAGTGTTAATCACCAGACAAGCAGAGTTCGCGATAAAAAGAGAAAATAGAAATCTCGCAATGAGCAAAACTCGAAATCAAGCTTAATCATACGATGATATCGTACAGTTCTGACTCTCTCCTAGCGAGGACTTTCTAATGAAGAATAACTTCATTCGACCGATATTAATTCGGCATATAAGTCTGCTTTCAAATTATAAATTTTAATTGCATATTTCATATTTAATTGCATATTTCACAGTGGTATGCATAATTATATGCTCAAAGTAACCTTTACATTTTTTATGATATTTGTACAAAAACAACAAAGTATCGTATTTGTATATTTCTATAGTAGAAGTAATAAAAAATAACAATATACAAATATTATATTTTATTAAGGTTTCATCTAGACATTAGTTATAATGTAAACGTTACTTTTAGTCTATGATTATGCTCGCCACTGCACGCTAGATGTGATGAATGAGGGAAATAGGAAATAATTAAATTAAATCAAATTCAACTGATACAACTTAATTTTATTTCTCGAACAAATTGTCGCGGAAACATTACAAACTAGCGAAATTAAATGCGAACGACGCATATGAAATGAATTTCATTTTCCTAATGCTCATGATCGTGATCGTTACGATTTTGTAACACTGTTAGGGAAAACACGTATGTACCAATTGCTATCAGTCACACCAAGAAAATAAAGAATCGGTGAGGAAGTTTGTGCGTGTGTAAATTGATAACCACCTCGACGAAAGTGGCAGATGTCGTTCGCAAGCAGAACGGATTTGATGTTTCGACACGGGGAAAGATATTTCCGGTTCTTCGCGACACTCGGCGTTGCGCAACCGCTTTTTACACATTCGCTGGTTGTCGGCTTGTGCCATCCCACAATCGGAGTAGTCTCTCCCGCCGGTTTCACGAGAGTGAAATGCTAAAGTGAAAGGGTATGTCTTTCCGTGCGTGCTGTTACCTCATAAGTTGTGTTCATCGTAACGCCGCGTAGCACTTCGAACCGAGCTGAAACTCTCCTCGTAGCAAGACACGTTCGTACAAGTTCACGACCGAATTTCGTCTTTTCTCTACCTTCCTCCTTTTCTTATTTAGCTTCCTGTCGCCGTCTATGTCGAAATCCACAGTCTAGTAATGAATATAATTAGTTTAGATAAATCAAGAATCATTTTAATTTTATCATTTTGAATCCGTATGATTTTCAGTTCACCAAAATTGGAGAAAAACAGTTACTTCTTGTACAGTAAATCTGTGATCGTTTCTGGCTAGGATATAGTAATAATAATTATTACAATAAAATTTCTCGGTGTGATAAAGTTTTCAAAAATTGTAACAATAAACTTGCGACTAGTGTATCAGCATTTTCAATTATATTTGTCAAAATAGATTTGACAACTAATTAAAATAACGTTGAAAATGCATAGTCCTCAGGGATAATTAAAAATATAAATTATTCGCATTAAATTTGTTAGATATTTATGGAAATATAATGTTAGTAAAATATTATTAGCATAATGAATTAAAGATATATTACATCTTGAAATTTTTAATTAAATTCCTATTAAAAATGAAAAAGATCTTAAATTTTTATTAAATAGCGGAAATTTTAAAATTCTATAAGCAGTTAGAATTCAACTGACCCTGAACGTATTCGTATAAATATATTCGTATGAAATTACGTAAAAACAAAAACAGTTGACAATCATTCGAATTATCATTCAAATAATTTTACCACAAGTAAATAAATAAATCAATTGAATTATTTTTCGACGAATAATCGTTATTCGATTAAAACATTAAGAATATAAAGAAATCATTTGGATAATTTACTTAAATAAGTATTTATTCGAAACAATTCGAATAATGCTCAACTCTGGACTGAAGGAACGTGACTAAATGAAGACCCTGAAAACTCGGTGTCGGGTGTCGTCTAGTAAAAGTTTTCAAAAATGATTCAGGGTAAAGTTTTCCGCGTCGGTCTACAGTCCACGTTCTACATAAAACAGGAACGGAGCTCGCTCGGTTGGTCGACGTGTAACGCCACTTCTTCAGTTTTCCTTTTCCCCAGACGCGAAATATATTACGTGTGAAAGCGTTACGATGCGTCACATGCGCCGATTCCTCGGTAGCTTCCGCGTAACTGTCGCTGTTATGCATCGACTCGAACCAACGAGATTTCCGTGTACCCCTATTATTACCGTGGAAACTGTAACCGTCGCTCAGCACCATCGATTCAAAACTTATGCTTGTGACTCAGAATTAGATTCACGGATGAACACTGCGCTGCGAGCACCGTTTGCAGTATGGATCGGCGTTTGATCTCTTGCGTGAATGGAGCAACAGTTAAAAGTTTAAATTGGATCGCCAGTCAAAATACTTCTTTTTCAGTCGATGACAATGTTCCATTCAGTTGGCTCGATCGCCGTTTCGAGAACGCGTTCAATATATATATATTTTTAATCCTCGAAGATTGATTCATTGGAAGAGAACATCGAATAATAGGATTTGCCAGTTTCTATTTTTAGAAATTTGTTTGAAAAGTCAATCATTCTTTTTTAAAAAATTTGTTAAAAAATATGCTTACACTTTGGTACATTTTTGTCATAAATGCATACAATCCGCAGTTTACTTATTTTTAGAAATTTGTTTGAAAAGTCAATCATTCTTTTTTAAAAAATTTGTTAAAAAATGTGCTTACACTTTGGTACTTTTTTTTGTCATAAATGCATACAATCCGCAGTTTACTTATCATAGTTTGGGCAAAATTGTCGACACAGAGTGGTATGAAATAAAGTATAAATAATCAGCTGGTGAGACCGTCGAAAATACTACGTAGTGATATTTCCTTATCTCGGCAAAAAGCCGGATTCAGGAGTTTCGCGAGGAGAAGTGGCCGCGAGGCTTTCAGTCTAATACATCGTTGCAGAAGTAGTGCGAGATAAGTAAGAACACGCGGTCGCTGAAGTACTGAAATAGATTGCACATAAAACGAAGAATGTAAACAGAAAATACGCGGCCGCAGACGCTTTTCGTTTTTATTGTTTCGCGAGATTCAGTGCGTGCTGCACCGCGCGGGTTTCCGATATTTCGAGCGGACCGCGCCGATAAGGTGACAAACCTGGACTCTAATGATCACGTGCACAACCAGCACAAGTGGAATTACCATTCAGTCGATATCTGCATTAATCACCGCGAGAGATCTGTGTGAGTGATTTGCCAACACCTAAATAACCAATAAATCTTGGTCGAGTTGCTCGCGGAAGTTTATCGATCGCTTAATTACTTTTTTTCCGCGACGGAGGAAAAACGATGTTTATAGTTTAGTGGGTTTCTAAGGAACCTTCTTAACGAATCTACTGGGAAACTTGTTAACGCTGCCAAGTTTTTGTTTTTAAGCGAATTCGCAAGTGTTTGCGCGTGTTATTGACTTGCGCTCCCATTATGCGATCACGTACTCGTTGATCTAATTGACTTTGAGCGACTTACTTGGAAGGAACTTTCGCATAATCTATAAACCTGTTACAGGACTGTAGTTTAGAAGTCTAGCAGAGTTTCGTCGCAAACAAGTGGCTCGATCTTTGCTTTCATAATGCTTGGGGAATCGATTGCCGATTTGCGGATTATAAAGTGGCCAAAATAATGATAGATTCATCTTGGTCTCGCGATAGAACAACGTCTTTTACTTGACATATCTGTCTTTTGCATTCAGTCAAACACGTAATTATTCAAGTAATACAATTTGCAGAATAAATATAGGTTTACTTAATATTTTTGTATTTGTATTTACAGAATTGTTATCGATGCAATTAGAAATTGTGGCAAGGCAAAGTGATGAGGTTATGTAAAAATCATAGAACTTTTAGTAGATGATAAATGTTGCAAAATAAGGGAAAAATAGGAAGAATGTAGTAAAATATTTCTGTTTTTATTTAATATATTTATATAAATGTTAACACTTATATATTTGTAATAGCACAGGCTCACAAATGTTAACATTAAATAAAAATCGAAAAATATCCTTTTTAAAAATCTTTTAAATATCCTTACATTGAAATTGAGACAAAAATTCTTAACATAATTGAAATTATTGTAAGCAAAATTTACAAATTATTTAAATTCCTTTTTAATATTGTTTATTTTATAATAATTCATTACAACTACAGTGACACACTTTTACGTAGGAAGAAAAAGGCAAAAGAATGCGTAAATATAATAATTTCTTCGTTAACCGCTAGATTTTATATTTATATGATTTTTGAACATTTGAATATGCGGCGATAAGAAAGTGAGCGGATGATTTACGATTTTGAAAGATGAGATAATCAAACACCGACCAGTTAAACGCTCCGGGCCTTACGAAACCCTGATCACAGTTCCACGGAAGAAAACGTAGGCCGAGGCAATTGTGGTGTAACGAAGCCGGACGTTTCGCGTGTGTCCGTGTCAGTCTAACGTCTTTTCTTCTTGATGTTCCCTTTCCATTTTTCTCGACGAAATTTCTACGAACATTTACGCTTTTTCACGGCGCCGGGACGTTTGTCTTGACTTTCATTTCTCGGCGTTCACGTAATCGTGGAATTCGGCGGGAGCGAGAAGCAGAGTGTGCCGGCTCGGCTCGGCTCCGTTCCGTTCAAAAGTGAAAGTATCCCGGTCGGATTAAGAAGTTTCTTCAGGCGGTCGCTCGTCGTCCACTGTATGTAATTTCACCGTTCGCGCGGAATCTCGCCGGATGCACGCCATAGGAGCGTAATTTTATGGGTAACGGGAACGGGGTTAAGGACAGCACGTAAAAACTCGAGCCGTGAGAGAGTGGATCGATTAATTGTGAACCGGTCCTTTTTAATCGAGCGACCTGCGGCGACGACGACGACGACGACGGCGACGGCGACGACGACGACGACGACGACAAAAGAACAGCAAACCCTGCACAGAGTAAGGGCTCGCACGCGCTGCGTGACCGTAACTGCAGTACAGAGTTAGGTGGCTCTAAATTGTCCATTAGGCGATTGGGTCACAGGTCGATACTCATGAGAATTCTAGAGCTGTCCACAAAATTCGAGGGTTGTATGGTCCATCATTGTTACGCTACAGAGATCGCCGGGATCGGTAGTTCGTCGTTAGAGAATAAAACCACTATTATTAAAATATTATATTTTATTTTATAAGTCTTCTAAGTCATAAAATCGAATTATGATAATCAATTTTATATAGAATATTTATCTTTATAATTAATTATTTTAAATTGAAAGTAGTAGGAAGGTTAATGGAATTTACAAATCTCAATGTGTTACTTTTAATCCACCGGAATTAATCAAAAACAGGTCGAACTTTCTTTTTACTTTCTATTTGTTGCAATCGATACAGACAATCTTCATGTTGCATAAAAATCTGCTGTCTAATTATAGCCGAGGTTGCTGTCTAATTATAATTTTTACCAGACATGGATCACGAGGTAGAACACTGCGCACTTACATTTTCTAAGTATGTCTTTATCTTATTATGATCGTACAATGTTCCTCGACTTGGTTGCGGTTTTAATTTTCTAAAGAGAATTTTATGTTTGAGAATTATTTTACAGAATCTATTACAAAAATTAACGTTTCTGACTATATTTTTGTATTTTCCCTTGCGAAAATTCGCAAAAAAGTTCGCATAACATGCTGGATGTTGCAATATGCGTTCTTCCTTCCTCAACGTTATGCAGTCGAATTGCAGCTTACACAGCTTGCACAAAACGGGGTTCCGATTGGAAGTGTTGATAATCTCGAAGTCGCCTGTTAGCGAACTTCTAACGTTCGTGCAAAATCGAAACTTCTGCTCAGATGTGTAAACAAGAATTTCACTCAGTACCGAGTTTGCAGACCATTTTGGTGAATTTCTCTTCCTAGAAAACGATGCCTGTTAGAGCAAACAGGCACAGAACAGTCGCTGTTCGATCGAATCTGGACAAACAGTAAAGCGGAATTGCGTGATCATTAATTTTCTAGAAAGTCCGAAGTGTAAAAGAACATTCGGAAAGGAACTGGGAGTTACGCAATGATCCGAGACCGCTGATTCTTTTTTTTTCTTCCCTCCTCTTTTTCATCCAGTAGTTATTCTCTGTTTTTCGAAGACGTTCCTTTCGATAACGGAAAGAAAGGAGCATAAATGAAAAGATTCCGGCGCGCGCGCTGTGCGAACGGAACAAGAGAAGGGGGAGAGAGAGAGAAAGAGAGAGAGGAGAGAGAGAGAGAGAGAGAGAGAGAGAGAGGAGAGAGAGAGAGAGATGGCTTTTGTGTCAACGTCTTAATGGCGTGGTTCTGAAAAGAAGGGATAAGGAGGAAGTAGACGAGATTGAAGTACTTCCGGTGCCGCTTGGTTTCAACTGCTTTATAAATATTTTGGCGGGTTTAAAAGAATTCTTTTCTCCTTTCATAGCGGCTCTCGCCGACCGTCCGACATGCCGCCATGTTGGAGCGGTCGTTCACGGGGTTATTACACTTTCGAGGTTCGGAAACTGGCATGACCGTGAATATTTTCCAGAGCACGCGATGAATCCAGTTGAATTTCAATCTAATAGTTTACCATCATTATCAGACACACAGAAAGAAAATTGTATAGTAGCTGTTGGCGTTTTTACCCCAAAGAACAATGAAGTAACAAATTCGAAATTGTGATTTAAATACTATCCTTTTTTATCCCAAGTTTAATGTTAAGACAACAGAAAGTAACATTTTGTACGAACCAAATTGTTTCCACGTTTGTTTCAAGGATAATAGCGGGTTAAGAAAGAAACCAGTTTTTGTTCAAAATTTCTTGAATTTCCTAAGTGTTTCTTGATTGGATAAGTCAAGCATAAAGTCGTCTAAATGTCAAACGTTAATTATAAAACATATCTAACTGATTCAATGATTGTCTGCAGCGTTAACATCAAAGATATAACAAGTAGTAGCTTGCATCACATGCAATTTAGAATTCTAATACTTTTACCTTGTTCTTTAGAGGAAAAATGTGGAATATAAACAGAGGACTTTTATTTTTGTCAGCCACTGTAAAATGAACAGCCTTATCAATTGCGATAAGATATAAAACATCACAGCATGTGCTTCGCCCTTTATAGATTTGTTTCATTGTCGTCGGAAATGTATAGAATGCTGATGTTTGTTCAACCTAGAAATTGTCTACATCAATCGTAAGAAATATAAGTGAAAGAAAAATGTACTCTTTCTTTTAACAGTTCTAGGAAATTGCAAACAAATTAACAATTTGCTTGTATTTGTCTGCTACCAGGACTCTCTATTTCACTTTAATCTAGTAATGTACAAAGAAACTATGTTCGTTTTACTAAAAGTTCTTGTTCGAAATTAGGTATTACATAACTAAAACTATTTCCTAGTTGAAATATTAGGTGATATAATAAATAATCGTGTAATTTGCGAACCATTAGCAATGAAGTAATAATAGCTTTGCGACAATGTATCGGCCGTTTCTTATTAAAGCAATGGTTTAACCGTTTTCATCGGTCGATCGATCACTAAGCCATTGATCTTCGCGAGGCTTTGTCAACCTATGTCCGAATTCACGACCTTGACACGCTTTCCCCTCATTACCTTCCTCCGCTACGTTCTTGCTGTACTACTTGAACTTAGTATACAGCGTGCCGCGTTTTTATTTCCGTTTGAAAACACCTGTTCAGAGTTTCAAAATTGAAACGCTCAGATGACGGTTACGGTACGTTCTTGGTTAAATTTAACTGATTCGATAATTACGTTAGATCGATCGAGCTT
>CM052166.1:5015936-5030575 GCA_028455555.1 Augochlorella aurata | reverse complement strand
TATAATGTAGTAAGATCGCGACAAGATGATTTTGAAAGATATTTGTAGATATTTGTGAACAGCTGAATGTCCGAAAACTTATGGTCGAGAGTGTACCTAAGTGGAAGAGTCTTAACTTTTACATGTAATAACGTTACGTCCATTATTCACTATTTTATCGTACTTTCAAATAACGCTCACAATGAGGACATATTGTTACAACTACATATCTACGTAGAAATGAAAGAACAAATTCTTTATTATAAAACTTCTATTTCTGAAATTGTTACAAGCTAGGACATATGAAGTAAACTAGACATATTCTTGTTACATTTTCCATATTTTTCTGTATTATAATACGATCCTTTCGAACACAGCAAGCATAACAGTAACTTCAATTTCAAAGTTGCGTTCCAAAATAATCTCCTGTAGAATGTTGTCCTTGTGCATTATCTTAATCCCCGTTGATCCTGTGTTGAGGAAAGCTAGACATTTAATTTTGATCCTCTTGTTACGTATTTTACGGATATGCATTACATTTGTCTCTTAACGTCATCATTGCAGCGTATGTAATTAAGTTTTTTACTATCTTTTCAGTATCGCGAAGCAATTAACGTAGCGATGCATGCGTACATTGAATGCATTTAAAGAAAAGGAGATGTACTCGAACAACTGAATAAAAGGAGACGTGACAAAAAATCTGTATGACTTGAAATTGTGATAAGTCGTCTTTACTAAAAACATGTCAACAAATTGTTGATCGGTTACGAATTAATTCCTGTTTACACTTGCATATTTCCCGGTGCGACATGAGACGTCTACTGCGTAAAATTTCTGGTCAGCAATGTGTTAACACATAGATTGAGTTCAATAATTTTGTGCAAGTTTTCGAACAGACTTGGAACGCTTTAGGCACGATTTAGAGCAGAATGAGACGTTTTAAAACAAATTAGTAGATTCGAAACGTTTTGGAACAAATTTGGATCATTTTGGAGGGGATTAGACACATTTTAGAACAGATTGGGAATAGTTTAGAAAAGATTAGGAACAGTTTAGGCCACGATAAGAGCAGACGACAGAAAATTCCTGTATGAATTGAGATCTGCGAAATAATGATAATGATAAATTGTGAGTAACGAGCAACTGTGAAGAAAGTTTCACCAACCCGTTGCAGAACCGTAGACATATCGAATCGAAAGGAGTGACGGAGAGGGAACCCATTCTCCCGTTCACACGGACTCGGTTCACGATCTAATATGACGCACGCATGCAAATATGCCAACCACTCACGTGTCATTCCCTCCGTTAAGAGCTCTCTCATATACTCCGGTTAAAGGAGTAAGACCTCCGTCCTAGACAAAATATCTGCATATTGATCAAACACACGCGAATGCCGAAAATTATTCAACACCCTGCAAGCAAGTCTGCCAGCTCAAACTGAATCCAAAGATAAGAAAAACCTCAAATTAACCCTCTGACAAAAACGCCGTTTTTGTTAGTTTTATCAACTAATATAAAATAATAACGTTTTACTGCACAACTTGTAATTAAAGTCGAGCTAATTCGATTTCGCAAATTAATTGTATAACTTATATTTATGATAACTTAACTATATTTATGATAACTTAACAATTACGTGATAACTTAACTATGTTGAAATTCAGTTACATAATTCATGCCTCCAAATTGCTTATTATTTTAATCACGAGAGTAGTTCAAATACAATGCAATTGAAATACTGTTCTTCAAGTTACAGTCCAGAACTTGGAAGAAATGAGATACACTTTTATGTTCTTTTTTTCTTATTACTTATTAATATATTGTTTTCAACTTGTAATTTTAATTCGATTATACTGTAATTCGTTATTTAATTGTTTACTATTTTGTAATTCTATTCCATTCCTAATTTAATTGAATGGAGATCTGAATTACGAATTACAGTATGATCGAATTACTATGTAATTCGTCAATGCCTCAAAGCGCATTTTTTTCTAGTTTTATACCGTATACATTTTATTAAATTTGAAACTGTTTAATGTTCTATGCTAAACATAAACTTAAAATCGATTTACAATTGTGGAATGGCATGTAAAGATGGAAAATTATTGTACGTTAGAAAGTCAATTGAAAAAAAATTGTCATTTCTTCACAAATGAGTATTAGATTTATTTAACAAACTGATCTTCTAAGTCGGCAAAATTGCCTAGTGTACTGGAGTTAAAACAGCGTCTAGTTGAAAGGGCTGACTGTCTCATTCCGATAATTAACGCAGCGTTCTATAATTTTACTCACTATACGTATATAGTGAGTATGTGTATCTGCTCATTTCGTCGAGCAAGATTCTCGGGAAAAAGTTCGTTTCCAACGCGCAGTAGACGGTCGTATGGTCACCAGTTGTGCGGCACAACACGTGGGCGGGTGTCGTCGCGGTTTCGCTTTTTTCGCCCCTTTTGTACGGCATCGTTCGCATGCCTCGTGTGGAACGTCGGCGCGTGCGGCGCCAAGCGTCGAGACGTCCCTTCGCACAGGGAAAAAGAAATAATGGGACGGATACCATTCAATCGCCTCTGACTCACACAGAGTGCTTCGGATATAATCCCCTCCCAATCCGATGAAATTTAATGATATAATAGGCGCGGATACCTGTAATCATATTCTCGCACGATCTCTATCGGGACAATTCGTGAGAACTTGGGAAAACTGCGACAGTGAGTAACCAGACGTGGGCAAATTTTGTTTAGAATGGAAATAAGAAATAGCCACTTGAAATAATTTATTTCAAAACGTTATCTTCCATTTGTTGAAAATAAAAGTAATATAGATCCATTTGAAATAATAGCAATTTTAAATAATGAATTATTTCGTGTTTTTATTTCAAACGTGACAAAAGAACTGAAAATAATATGCAAGGTCTTATTTTAAGGAACCTTTACATCAATTGCTTTCGGCAAAATTCTCTATCCTAACGATGTAATTCTTGAAATAATATGCAACAGAAAGATTTCATTTTAAGTTATTTTTTTAGAAAAATAACTTTTCCCAAGAAGTCCACCCTTAAATGATTTTTGCTTGAATACTTATAAATGAATACAGTCGCGGAAGAAAATAGGTCACATTTTTTGGTAAAATATAAATTCACATGATTGACGTAATATGGTAATCATTTAATTCATAGAAATTTGATTTGTTGCAGTATCGATAAGCCTAGCAGAACCTTTTAGGCGATCTCGTTTCAGACGATGAAAAAATACATCTTGTTACAGTATTTAGCGAAGTCGATAGGATATTTCAGAAAATCGTAGCACAGCTGGGGAAAGGGCAATTCTATATAAAAAGGCGTTTTCCACAAAATTGGATTGCAAAATTGTGAAAACACTCGGATGCACTCAGCTAACACGCGATCGAATGCACTGCGTGAAAAAAATAAATGAAAAATGTTCAATAACAGTTTTTCGTTCGCAACTTCGTGTTCTGGAAAATACAATTTGAACTTTCCCCAGGTCTACCTGCATTTGACTAAATTCCGGCAGCACCGGTCCAAATGGAATTTTGTTCGAAAACAGGTCTCGAAGCGACAATTTTTTTACCTGCAGGTTTTGCATGTTTACCTATGTAGAATAACTGAATAATTCTCTGTCGATTGCGCTGCTAGTATTTAGTTAGGAATAGACAGGGGTGAGGGGCGGTGTATAAATGTTCAAATTTGATATCAACGAGGTCATAGGCGAAAGAATGTTAGCTCCCGATTTATTTTTCCAAGCGTACTTAACAAATCCCTTTATTTCATTTTTTATATTAAAGTGACTAATATTTTAATAATTGATTTCCTGAACTTTCATTATTTCATTTCTCACACGCGCACGTATAAATAAACATTTTCACGACGGATAGGATTTTCGGAGTGTTTTTTTCAAAAATATGAAACGGTCGCATGAAATCCGTAGTTTGCCACAGTTCGAAGTTTAAACGAAACATTTCAGCTGTGGCAAACATAACAAAAATGAATCAAATTGAAATGAAAATAAAAAATAAAAGAAAGTAATATTTGATTTATAAATTTTATTATAAAATTAATATTTTATAAATTTATTTATTGTCTTTTTTCCAGGTAAGTCGGGTGTCAGTACATCTTCTTTCGTAGTAGGCGTATACTCATTCGAATCGAGATCAAGAAATCTGTGCTTCGTCTTCCGCAGAGCTGGGAACAGTGTGTGAGGCAGTTTTGAGGTATTTATCGTGTAACCATAACTAACGTTTAGGATAGTCGTCAAAAACGTTTCATTTCCTAACTTTTGGCCGGCGAAGTGTTTACCGATTGTATTACTCATACATACATTCTATGCATACGTTTTGCGCAAATATGCAAATTTTATGTGCATAAATAACATATGTTCTTTGCATATATTACGCGCGTAAACATCTGCGATTCAGTGATCATGCGCGGTTCAGCTGTGAGCTGGAATCATGACTTGACCATTCTGCCAAATCTTTTATCAAATTTCATAGTTACTAGATGAACTGGAAATAATTTTATTAAAAGAAAAATGTAGAACGAAATCTGAAAAGTATCGGTTAGAAAATGGTGTTCCTTTTATACGTGAATTGTTATTATTAGTTTGTGGATCGTTATGTAAAATATAAATTGTTCTCAACAATTTTGAAGAACAGACGACAAGTAGAAATTTGATTCTCCCTTTAATATTGATATCCTAAACATTGATATTATTGCGGAGGCTTCGGCCTTGCCTCGCCGGTGAACACATTTCTAACAACTTTTAATAACACTTAACACTTTTTAATACAATAACAGTATAACAGTTAATATTCCAATGTCTGGGAACAACGCTTCTATGCGTGCTCTCTCTTCGACGACTCGAGAGAATCTATCTTCTTTCTTTTTTGTTAAACAAACTCGTTGACCGGATACCACAATATCGATCCGACGGCCAACTTCTCTCGATCTCCACAATCGACAGCTTCCATCGTAACGATATTCTTAAACTCTTAAATAACGCTTAAAACTCATTAATATTATGAGATCTAGAAGGTTTAGAACAATGACGTTTCTTTAATTGTATGTTTTCGATAAAAGCCGTGTCAAAAAACATGATAAAAATTATTAGTTAAATACGAATTCGCATAAAAATGGATGAACAGTAAATAAGAAAAATTGAGAAAAAATGAAATTTATTTTTTAAATATTGTTCAACCAATAATATGGTTTGTTACCTCAATTTTGAGGACTATTTTCATCCCCTGAGTATGGATGATGCAAATATTTTTCAACAAACTATATCGCACTGAAGATTCCTTAAAATTGATCTGTTACATTTGTATATGTTCCCTTGTTAGTCAGTATTCTTGAAAAATCAGCTTTGCAAAGCTTCGTAAAAGCTTTCGAGCCAACGCTCAAACATTTGAAATTACAAATTACGTATTCGATCACTCCAATAAACCAAAAATACTACGGTTAAACACTGGGATGGTTAAATGTACGAACAAACACCTTGAATGTTTAAACATGTTTTGCAAATGTTGATAAACGAATTTCCAAGTATCCATTTACGCGATAAACGGAATCACGAATTACATGCGCAGAGCAATATTCCGTAACGCCAGTACTCCCACATTTTAATTCGATTATCGATTCGATTTCCAGAAATTAACCACTTTACATCTTAATGTTGATTCCATTTAAATTAACAATCGTTTGAATTAGTTGGATAAACGGAATAACATTATCTCTCGAGACACGTAATTGTCCTTAACCAGCGTTTCAATTTTAAAAGAGCTAAAAGTATCGGATTACTCTGAGTTCGTTCCATTTTGTATTCCGACTAATTGAACCTTGATTTGTACAGTGTTGCACGGCCAAATAATATATTCTGTAGCGTAAGATGATTCGTTCGAACGTAAAAGATAGGAAACCAAAATAATAAATGCGGACAAATTTAAAGACGGAGTTAAGATCTTTAATTTACTGTAATAGCCAAAATATCGGAGCGTTTGAATGGAGATGTATCAAAGAAAATGCGATACAGAATTCACAAGATTGCAGATCCGAGTTGAATAGGTTCATGCTCTGTAAGATCTGTTCTAAAAAGGGTGGTTCTAAAAATGGAAAATTCACGTTGGATGGAATTGTGATTTTCTATTAATGATTTTATAAAGACAAATCAGAAGAGATTAATTCACAGAACCTGTAGTATCAAATAACGATATTTTATCGGCAAAATGGAACGAATTTTCCCAACGGTACCGACAAATATACCATTCAATTTTCACGTCCACATTTCGCTCAGCAGAGAAGCTTCGTTCCCGCAAAACTTACAAATCGAATGCATTCAGCGCCCAACAACATCAGAAAAGGGGTGGTGTATTCGAAAGGTCGCTTGCAACCCGGTCGTAAAAGATTGTTTTGTCCGCGAACGTTTCATTTAATTTCGTACGAGCTGAGGCGCGTCCTCCGAACGAAAACAAAAAGCGATGAAAAAAAGCGCTTTTGAGTCGCCCTTTTCCCCTTACCCCGGGTACAAATTACTCGCGCATCGCGCTGCAAGCTCGGGACTCGGGACGACCATTTAAGGGTATAAATTTTACCGGAGCGTGTCTCTTCCGCGGAATGGGGGGGCGTTCGTTGTTCTTCAATGCATGGAAGCGCGGCTTAAAAATACATTGACGTTGCGCTCGGGGAAAGAAGACGAACAAGAAGAAGAAAAAAATTGCACGACACGGAAAAGGGTGATACGAGGGTCATCCGTAGAAGAGGCCTCCCGGTAAGAGGAGAACGCTCAGGCCTCCTTCACGTCGCAAAGAGGGTGGTCTTTAACATCGAGGAGAGCGCACATACGGCCGAAAAGATCCATGAAAATTTATGAGCAGTCTCGAATATTCCCGCCCGAACGAACAAACGCCCTCTGTTTCGTTAAACATATTCTCGCAGGGCCAGCTATTCTTTGCGCCAGCGGTTCCCAGCGTATCTCGACCCCAAAGTTAACGCTAAACCGAAGTACTTTCCAGGCCGGTCAAAATAGCCAGTTGCACTGTTTTTGTTTTAAACTTGCTGAAGTTGGAGAGACTGTTTTATTCAATCATTTTCTATGAATTTCTTGACACTTGAATAACGGATCTTTTTGGCAGAAATATAATATCAGTATGTTTAGGATTATTTATAATTTCATTTATCATATATTAGTATCATGTAGACTTAAATGGAATATGTAAAAAGGTAAATCATTTATCAGAAACTACTTATTCAAAGTCAGAATTTTACATTCTTCATACACAAGCATAGATAGACATAAGCATACGTTACAATAATATTGTGGAAGACTAAATACAGTCTTTCCACCGTTTTAAAGGGAGGTTTTAGGGCTTGATATTATTGTTAAAGCGTTCATTGTCACATTGCAACTTCAAAAAATCTCACAGTTCTAAAACAGCTTAGTTAAGGATTGACATAAAAAAATACTCGCTTTCAATTGTTGCAATTTTTCCTTCTGTTATTATAATATTCATATTTACGTCTAGTTTTCATTAGAAAACAAAAATTCGACGGGTCTCGAGTTAAGACTTAACTATATATCGAAAAATTAATTATTAGTTATATAATTTAATATAATTTTTGTTATAAAAAATATTAGAAAGAATACGATCTTTAGCACGTTGTAAAGTACAGAAGTTAGTCAAATAATGAGAATGGCGATTTCGCTGGTAGCATCGCGTGTTTATTATCTTTGGTGCAACGAGGAGGCAGCTCTCGGAGACTTATATATCATTGTATTGGCAGAACAGTATTACTTCTAAACATATTATCCGTCACGGCAACGATCGCAATCTGATATATTTCCTCCTAAAGTCTACTTTAACGAGCTCTTACTACTTCTTTTTCTACTCTGGCGTAAATAGATAGAGCTCCAGTAACACGCATTTAATGTAGGGAACGATTAGGTTTTAGACGTCGAAATATTTTGAGTAGACTGTGGAAATCGGCCAAAAACGCAACTTCAAAAAGAGATTAAAGAATTTGAGGATACCGATCCATTACGATCATTAAAAGAGACACTTTCATCTACCGTGTGTTTCTCACAATTAATTTAGACAATTTTTATTTCACATTTGTAGTCTAATTATGGCGTTACCACAACTGTGAGATCTCTGTGGCTACAGTATTAATTTCACAATTAACAGCACAAGAAAATATTTTTTAGCCTGTTTTTAATTTTGTTCACAATATAACTGAACATTGTGTTGAATATATATTTTTATATATTTTATTCAATATATTTTTATTTTTAGGGGACATTGCATATTTAATGCTCGGTACCTCTTACAATAGTTTGCGACAAGCAAGACAATGCTGTGTCAACGTCAAAGTATTTTATTTCTAAAATTACGATCATGCGAATTTCATTGGTAAAAAGTTCGATGAAAGTCAGGCGAGTTGGGAACCCCAGCTATACTCCCTCCGTCCATGACTACGAAAAAGAATTCTCTAAAATCTCTTCCGTCTTGCCAGATTTTCCTAGAATCTGGAAGCTTTTTTCTCGCGCTTTCCTTCGGTTTTCTTTCCACATTTCCAACACTTTGTGCAACAAGCGGGGTCCCGAGGAAGATCGGTTCCTCTGTGTTTTATAATTATTATGATACGAACCACTTCGCAGCAAATGTATTCGAGCAATCGAATGACCCTATTTAGTACGCCGTCGAGTATTCGTTATACGATATTTTATTCTTTTATCTGCAGCTTCTTGCCTGTAACAATTTCAGGCGTCGTTTTACGTTTTATAGCAGGTAAAACTTGCACTTAAAGAGAAGTGCTTTAAGCTGACACGAAATGCTTCATGCGAAAGTGCATTCTACATACCTATTAAATGACTTTTTAATAATCTTCGCAATTCTGCTCGAAGTCGCATCTCCTTCAGTATAAAAATTTAGGTATCCGCTCTTCTAAGTACTTATTTACGGTTTCGCATAAAAGATGAAATTGCAATTTGTGTATCTCAATTTTGTCAGAACTTTTCAATCGCGATTTTTCAACGTCTTTTGTCGAGTTCCTGTGAAATCACGTGGATTGAACACAAATCGCGTTTTACCTTTCGAGTATAGACTCGAAGATTCTGTTGCCCGTAATTGTTTCCGTCTGTCCTTGGAGAAAGATGTGAAAGTAATGGCTTGATCCTTTTAATTTCGCTGTCTGCATTTGCCTCCGTTGTTGCTGGTTTCTTTTCAACCTCGGTCGATTGCAACCGAATCGACGGATACGAATGTCTCCTTTCCGGTTCTTTCGGTTCCCCTCGTCAATCAGTGCGCTAGACTAAATTTAGCTTTTATCGATTCGCCCGCAGAATTCAGCTCGCAGTTTCCCGTTCGAATACGAACGAAGGGAAAGTGCGCTGGTAGGCACCCGAGGACAAATAATCGAATTTTATACGAAATTGATTTCGCCGTTTCGCCATTGCTAGAACGAGAGCAACATAGGCGACCGAGCATATCGATGGAAACAATCGAAACCTTGCGTAAAGGACATTCCAAAAATGTTCCTAGATACAGTCTCGAAACCAATTGTGAACTAAAGCTAAAATTTATTACTAAAATTTATAACATTATTTGAGTGATCAAATAATGTTTCGGATCTCTATGCAACATAAAAATTCTCGGCGTCAGTTGCAAAACGCAGGAGTTAAATACGTATCTATTTCCCCTCTTTTCTTTTAAATAAACCCTGCACGGAATTATTATCAACGCACACAAGTGCGTTACGCAATTGGAGTATATAATTGAGATTACATGAAAACAGTAATCAGTAGGGAAATGTACATTATGAGAGAACTTAAACGTAAATAATATTGATAAGGAAAGGTGGTTCAAGGTTAAATGTATGAACAATGCTTTTTCAAAGCTTTGAAATTAGCGAGATTGAAAAAAAAGAACTCATTGTGTACAGAGAATAAAAACATTACATTTATGCCACGATTATAGGAAGGATAATATGATTGGGTTCTTCTTCAGAATAGTCGCTGCTACATTTGCGATCAGAACATTTTCTCTCTTACTAAATACAATAAGCTACTTTTAAGCTAGCAGTGTGCTTAAATTCTTTTCGTACTTTCGTACTTCGTTTCATCTATTGATTTTTGGTTTAAATTAATTAATACCAGCTTCATTCAGCACAAAATTTCGTGCATATATAAATTTCATAAATTCCAGATTTCATGCATTTATCGTATTGAATGTTAAATACGAAACTATTTTATTTATAATTATAATTAGAGAATATCTTTCTAATGTGTGCAACTCATTAAAATGATTAAAAGCGAAAAGACATTTTTACCAGACTTAAATTTCTTACAATTCGTTTATGCGATATCTATTTCGCATAAAAATCCGCAGTCTAATTATTACGTCTTTTACAATTGATGCAGATTTCTGTTATGCAAGATCCGCAGTCTAATTACGTTAAACAATCGCGTTAAAATCGGCAGTAACTGGAGCACCGTACTTTATTGCTTAACTTAACTATTTCGAAACGAAGTAGCCACACGCAAATTATTTAATCGAACGAATCAAACGGGGAGCGATAAAAACAAAGAGAGTGCAACTACATCGAGATCCGCAACTGATATTTGCAGAAAAAGAGCGGGCGACCGTCAACGATCTCATAAAAGCGAAATGATAAAAGGACAAAAGGGAACGTCGAGCAAGCGCCATAAACTGTTACGAATCGTTTTATATCGCCTAGTCGGAATCGGTTGAAAGGGAACCGCTGTGCTCGCCGGCGATGCACGAACAAAGAGGAGCAGGTGCGCAGAAAGATCTCACAGGTTGCGAATTCCTTTTCGAATAACCGTTGAAAGATATTCGACAGTCTGATATAAAATCTTCGAACGAAATTATAGTTTCGTCGAAGTCTCGAAATACCTAGAGAGGCGAAGTTGCCGTTCGTTTCGAGATCTCCAATTTCAAACACCTCCTTGATTGCATGCAACAGCGAGCTTATTGTTAGACGGGATCCTTTCACAGCTCTACGTGATACGGAGTCAATACGGTTCGCATGCATGTTGCACTCACGGTTCAAGGCGAAATCATTTTTCTAGACAAATTTTCGGAGGTGAATTTTCGGTACAGAGATATTGTTCGCAAGGAAAGTGGTTCTTTGTGCTTCGGGAACTGAAATTTTGACAGAACGCCGAAATACAGCCTGTTGTTCTCCAGAAAACAATGCATCGTTGATGAAATCGATTGGACGTTCCCATAAATTTTTTGTTTCGGGATCCGATCAGAAAGTCTCTGCGCGTAAATCTGCACAGTTTAAAAATTGTCACTATCATATAATGAAATAAAATACTATTTGAGATATTATCTAGAAATTTATTTACGTCAAATAAAATATCTATTTACTACTTGCCATTTAAAATACTGTTTTACCCAGCTCTGATGGTGTACGACTAATGTTCAGTCATTGTTATCGAATAATTTTCCGCGTCTAACGTGCTTTCATATTCGCATTCGCAGCAAAATTGGAGCGCACGTACGTACAATAGATGCGAACTTTCGCATAACATGGAACGGTAATAACGCTGGCAGCGTTTTCCAGACAAGTACGAAACATTATCGATGTTTTCGGACAGATTGAGAATTCATCCCTGCGTTCACGTGGTCACGATAGTTGTTTCAATTTTTAGCATCGTTCTCGAATTGCGCCGCTGCCATTCGCCGTCGGTCGGTGGGAAATAAATTTTCTAGTAGCCGTCTTGTTGAAAGATTTACCGCGGTCGTAGTCTATAGATCCAACCTAGAATTCTCACCTATGGTCCATCGGGTGTTGTATTTCCTTCCATATGCCTCGAAACGTATAGCGCTGTTTCGCCGAAGTAAATAAAGTTACCTTGTTCCGGTAACCTCGCATTGTTACGCGGTTGATTCTTCCCTCGAACTCTCCGCGGCTTACCAAACAAAATCTTACGATGGGCATCGCTCGCCCACACAAATCTAAACTAACTGGCTGCTGGGAATACTAGCCAGCTAAGTAGACATTAACGCCAACGACTTACGGTTACGTTTGATTCTGTTGCAGAATTTTCAGAAAGAAACAGTGAGCGAAGTCGACGATAAATTCGTTAATTAAAACGGGACAGTTTTTGTTTCCCGTATATCTTCGTTCACTTTCATTCCTAGATTTTGATAACGGAAGAATCAAATTCTGTTTCGATTTAGGAGAAATTAATAACATTTGCATTTGGTAGATTATGAGATCTTCGTTACGAATAGACCGCCGATTTTATACATTTGTGAACAAATTGAGTAGTCGCAATTTAAAATAGTAGAATGACTCGAAGAATTAAAAACTATCAACGTATTACTTTGAATCGATTGAAATTATTACTGAAAGTAATTTTTGCTGACTAACTTTTTTTCCCATCCGCTGTCTAGTTGTGAGACTAACTGGCACGCTGATTAGTATATATGCTCGCTTGAAAATTTCTTAGTTTACTTATCATTATTTATGAAGTTACAAGCATGTAACAAAATATTTTGTGTATATGCACAAGAAATCTGTGTGGTTATTTATTTTATCCAATATTTACGGAAGCTACACAAACGAGCCAACTATAAAATCCGTACAAAATGTAAATTATCAATGTCTGTTTCATATTTGAGTATTATATAATATTATATAATATTAATTCAGTAGTTACAGTAATTCATTGCACATGTGCAGACGTCTTGCAGATATTATTTTGTAAAAACTTATCGATTTTGTTACGTGTTCGTTGCTTTCATTTTTTACAGAATCGTATATCACACTTTCGAAAAGAACTAAACTGATTAAAAATTCTAGAATTGTGCGTACGCTAGAAATATAGAGCTGAACTCATCTAATAAACTTAATAAACTATAGTAAACCAGCTCACTATTATCTCATCCACCCTTACGTTCAACATTTGCAAGATAATAGACGCTGCGCAATAATGATTTCAATTCGGAGTGGAGTGAAATAAGTGAACGGTCAGTACAATATAATTTTCCAATCGACAATCGGGCTGTCGGGGATTGTCCGTCTGGGCAGCGAGCAGTGGAATAATCTCGTTCCGAGGATTTCATTAAGTTTTTGAAGCTGGCTGGCGGCTGCTGAAAGGCAAACGAAGTGGGTAAATAATTAGACGTAGATTCGAACGGACCGGAGAAGAAACCGGCGAGAGGAAGTCTTTTCGGAAATTTCGTTGAAACTGTATAAACCAGACGGTCCTTCCGTCGGGCCGCCCCAATTTCGGTTAATCAATGCGTGAAATTACCGCACGCCTCGGTTTTCCTAGCGTACATGCGGCGAGAAAAGATCCGGCAAAATTTATTTTCGTCCGAAAACGTCGAACCAGTCCCGGGATACCGGTGTACCAGAAAACTTTGCAAAGAAACGCGGAAATTGCACGCGCATGAAAAAGTTGATCCGCTTTCCCTGGCTGCGAGGCCATCTCGCTTCCCTTCAAATTAAAGTAGTTGCGCGAGCTTCCTCCTTTTTCGTTAATCAGGGAAGGGGATGGGGATTCTTAAGTGTAAGAAATTTCATCTCTCTCTCTCACTGACCCTTTTCGATAATTCTCCCGCTGACTTTCTCGGTTCAGTTTTTAATCAAGTAACGTCGCCTACAAATTAAAAACTCGCAATTAATCTGCATGCGTTATTTTCGTTTCACGGGAACTATGGTTATAAGTTATCCGCGCGAGTTACGCTTTTTTATTCGCGATGGTACTGCTGAAAACAGAGTTGGCGAAAATATTGTTCAGATGGCGGCTAAGAGATATGGACTAAGGAATACTGTTTGATGCAACACTATCAAATAGATATCCGACTGTATAAAAAGTTATCTAGATAGATGTAGGTGAAAAATACCGCGATTCTAAAAATCTCTCGGCTCATAAAGCCGATTACGCTAAGCGACGGAATTGATTGCTACCGCTGTTCGTCTAATTAAAGAGAAGCAGCTATTTTGTTAAATAAGTAGCGTATTTACAAATATTTACAGTTGAATTGTACAAGATTGATTTGCAGGAATATTGAATTTAATAATTTAATAATTTAATTAAATGATTAATTTAATTGTCTTAATCTTAAAGACTGAACTTTAAGCACTATGCCCACTAGAGCAAATTGAAGCTGACTGAGAGTCTAGACGAATTGTTTCTGAGTTGTTATAATCTTCGAAGACAGATAACTAGGAACGGATTGGCTAGTAGCGAGATGGAAAGGGAAGTAAAGCTAACAAACGGGCATTTTATCAAGGCTATACCGTTCGTTGAAGGAACACGGGCATTGTCCCACTATGCCAAAGGGGATTCTTTGGAAATTAAGTTATTTCCAACTTGAAAAGAAGGCATATTCGTTTTGAAGAAAACCAGACGGAAGAAGAATAAAATTTTCATCGAAGGACGAAACAATACGAATTTATCCGATTAAGAATTCATTCGAATAAGAGTGTATTAAGTGAATGAATTTTATATTATAACACGATATATTCGTTTGAAATATGATATCACGAATAAGATGCAATCGACTGAGTTTAAATATAAATAAAAAAAGAGTGAACTGTTACCGCATAATTTTTCGTGAGATTACTTCTGAGGACAGTATAGAGGGTAATAAAACGCGGAGAACAGTGTAGA
>CM052166.1:4979404-4989658 GCA_028455555.1 Augochlorella aurata | reverse complement strand
TTAGTTTAAACGGCGATAAGAATAATTTCTGAATTTTTTAGCACGGAACGTTCAATTTCGGAGACTTTATGACAATCTCAAATGTTTTCTTTTATTTGGAGTAAATATAATGCTTCCAGAACTTAACTGTTTCACTTGGAAGTATGTATAATGTTTATACCGAACTTCAATTTTTATTCCACTGTGGCGCAATATTAAAATCACGTTTTTCTACTGAAATAAATTCCGGAAATTAGTTTCTTAGTATAAAGACCGTTTGGCTATCTCGTCGTCGGATCGACGTTTTTATTCAGCGTCAGAAAACTTATTCAAGCACTCTCCAGCGAATCAGCTCAATTGCTTAACGATCTCTGTAACCGATGCGAAACTTTCGCCCCGTGAATTTGAACTCGCGTCGATCCACGTTGAATAACACTGGCCCGAGAATGGACTTGCAGCAAAACTATAGCATGAGCTCACCGGATATCTTTAGAAAACGTGCCTGCTGACAAAAACATAAGAACACAATAAGATCCATCGGCGAGCCAGGCGAATGCAGGACGGATTGGAAACGAACTTCTTCTGATCGTTTCAATGACTCCGCTGTCGCTGCATAACGCTGTATCGTAACTAACCTTACCGTCTTTGTAATCGCGCTGATTTAATTACTCTATTATGAAAACATGAGACTTCCGTGCAGAATTTGTATATCATTGCATATTTATACTTTCTTTCTCGATCGAAAAATGAGCACATGGAACATGGAATAATAAAAACAGTGGGAGATTTTTGAAATACTGTTATATTGTTACCAATTTACTAAATTTATTAACAGGAAATATATTTTTATTCGTCTTCTGTTTATTGGAATCAAAATCGATAATTTTTATTTTGGATTAAGATCTGCTAATCATTGAAATAAGTTTAATACAATTTTCTCTATATTTAATTAAATTTCTTGCGAGAACGTGTCGTAGTTAAAAGATCAACTCTCCATTATATGCATATAAGTTACAAGGGCCTACGAAATGCATTTTTTAAATTTCTGTTAGTTAAAAGTCATCAGTTATCTATTTTTATTATCATTTTAGTCGCCATACAGTAAACTAGTCCTTTAACATTTCCAAAAAAGTTACTTAGTCTAATTTGAAAAAAGTTGTAAAGTGTACAATTTTCTACTCACTGTAGACGCTTGATTGATTTCGATTTAGCGAAAAAGGAACATTCCAATATCCTCTCCGAATTCATTTGCCGAATTCTCCTGAGCCATGTTTGTATTCGAATAACGCTCGCCGCCTACCAAATTAGCGTTTCGAGGGATTGTTATTGGAAACGGTGGACAGTGTTTATCGAGCAATAGGGGCGTGATCGCGACTAACTCGGGAAAGGCAACAGAACGCGAACGAATGATTGATACAACTAGTCTATACCTGCTAGACACATACGCGCAGGTTCATTCGCATAGTTGCGTCATTTGATAGCTTGCGTCACTCGATCGTTCCGCATGTTTGCGATTGTATTATTGAACCTGGTCCGGCGCGAAATCGCGATACTTTCGCGGAAAAGTCGTACGTCACGGGTTCGGATCGGCTCGACGATAGGCGTTGGGACTTTCGTTACCGATCGCGAACTACCGTGAACATTTTGCACGATGAAACGTTTGAACTGTCACGAAAAACATTTCGCGTGTAGACGACTAATAGCCCTGCCCAGCCTTTCGCGTTTGATAATGGACGTTCGCCCGGTTTTTACTGTTTTCTCGCTCCAGTTTCGTCTTGATAACTTATCTGCCAGCCTGATCCTTGAACACGGAAAATTGACACGAACCTTATCTGTTTTGCCGACGACAGCCGGCGATCTAATACTGTCGTTAAATGGAAAATTACTATCCGAAAATTGCCTGCAAAACTTGCGCCTTTAAAAACCCCACGAAAACTGCTTATTTCCGTGAATTTTACTCTTTCAAGTTTCATAAATTCGATTGGAACTTTGCCTATTCGAATAAAGATCTATCTAGATAAAAATTTATCTGAATAAGATTTTATTGAAATAAAAACTCCTTCGAATAAGAAATTATTCGTTATTTGAATCATAATACATATACCAGTACACGGGTACACGTGTATCAAAATCTGTGTATTTCAATACACGTGTGTTAAGAATGACACGGATAAAAAAGTGTGTACATGAATTACACGTATACACGTCAAACTGAGATACACATGAAATAGAAATTTCTACCAAATAATTCCGATCGGCCATATGTGATGGACACACGTTTCAGGTCGTACGATTTTCGTGGGAAGTTTCAGGCGCTTGTACACCTTATCATCTAAAAACGTGATTCACGAATCAAATTTGAAATCTGTCGGCATTAATCCGCGGAATATTTTCATTCCAAATGACTCGCGAATAGACTGCGACTGTTATACCTTCATTGTACACAGAAGAACAAAGTTCGCAATAGCGAGAAGAACATCAATTTTGTGCTATTTCATTAATTTGTAATTTTAGACGGGATCGCGAGGGCGCAATTTACGAGCCCATATTTTCAACCCGATGGAATATTTGGCGAGGTGAACGAGTTTCTCTGCAATTTTTGTTTCCGCGAATGGATTTATGAAATTACATACTAGCATAAACAATTCGCAGTCCACACAGGAAACATAACCCATGAGCTGGGCAGATCTGGGCGACGAGAATTGTAATAACGGCATGCGCACTGGGAAACTGTGTCCACGAAGAATAATAGTTACTGAGTAAAGAATACTCAGCTGTTATAGTATTCATAGGTTCTATTCGGTTTAAGCTCTTATTCGTGCACGGTAAACTGGATTTTGTTCGACGTCGGACGCATTTGGTAAAGGAGAACGCTGACATAACGTAACTTCGAAAGAAAGCTAACTCTCTTTAATATCCTCAAACAATTGAAAATAAATGCAGTGTTTTAAATAGTAACGAAACCCTTTACCAGGCTAAAATTGTATCTTTATACAATTTCTAGCAAGACATTTACAAATGCCGATTTAAAATTAACAAATCTAATAGCATGTTTATTTCCTTTTTACAACGAGTAATCTTTTAGTTGTCAATAGAAGCTTTCCTTAAATTCTAACCTTCGTAAAATTACGTACGCAAATGCGAATTTATATAAAGATTCGCAGTCTAGTGATCTTACATTTACTAATTTCAATTTCATGGAACCGATCCAGGCTATATTACATTAATTGTAAATATGTAATTGCACAATTAATAAATAGTTCTGTAACAAGAGCAATATTATTATATTACATTAATGGTAAATATGTAACTGCACAATTAATAAGTAGTTCTGTAACAAGAGCAAACAACGCGCATGATTGTTACCTAAAATAATTATTAATCGTTAGCAAGCTGATGCGCGGTTGGTCAAACGAATAATAAATTCGCAGCAATTTCCTCTAATTGGTTGATTTAATTGAAAGTTGGGTTAGGATCGATTGTCGAGTTACCGAGAACGCGCAGCTTTATCACAGAGCGGAAGATGTCATCAGAGGATTTCCCAACCAGCAACTATCGTTCGTACATGGTGTTAGCGTTTAGCTTGTAATCTTGATGCTGTTTCCATGGCGTTTTGCATTCCAGTGTGTCGCATCACTCCGTTTCCACGCCTGTAAATAACCGCATACGCAATGCAAATCGAAGCGATGATTATTGCCCGACGTGCTCCGGATATACCAGTTCAGTTTACTGAACTGTTAATAGATCACTGTCGACTATAATACATGGCCTGCGATATGTTGATAACTAGGATGTCTTGGTTACATCGGTTACTCCGACCGTCTATGGAGGAACAGAGACAGAGAGAGAGAGAGAGAGTTGAAAAGGTGAACATTTTAACCATTGTCGCAGTTCGACAGAAATAAACTCCATTTCACAGCAACGGATCGATCGCGCGGACCTTTGTTCGTTTAATTGTCGCCTCTCAATACCATTTCTTTTTAAACTCTAAACAACGCAGTTATTCTGATTTTGGCAGGTGAATATTGTCGAATAGGAAATCGTATTTATAAAGTGGAAAATGTTGGAAAATCTTGCGGAATTCTATACATTTATAAAAATATGTGACTGTACGAGCTCTGGAAGAGTTTCACCAACTTTGGAATGATATAGATTTTTGGGGGAAAACGGATATATTGAAAAAAAATAATTCAATGGATTTTCTAATGCCATAACTGCCAGAAGCAATTTAGTATTTTCACTAGATATTGAACGAAGTCTTAAATAAAAAAATGCTATTCTTTTTTTCGACTTATTTTTGCATGTAGGATCATCCCCTTGCCGGTTGTACAACGATTTTTCGAACACCCTACATATCCAAAGAAACAAACTTATTGAATACATTCTTCATAGATGTGTCTTTATAATTTCAATAATCGTAAATTAATAATTTTAGCAACGTAATGTTAAATTGTCTTATCAAGTCACTTTAATAAATTACCCTACTAAATTACGCTGTTAGCATTCGCTCACATTTGCTGCTCCCCGTACGTCATCTAAAAGTTGTTTTTTCTTCTCTATCGCTATTGTATACTTTTAAATTTTACACAATAACATGTATCTACTGTACATTTCTACCTTTACGCTGGTACTATTTCATAATTAAATTTAAACGTATAACGCTGCAAATTTGATTTAAATATCATAGAACAACTGGTACGATAAATTACTTTCGATTCGCTTAACAAACATCTTCATCCGTGTCGCAACACTTATTTTATTATCACAATTTTAAGTTTCATGAAAGTTGCATTGAAGCTGCTAAGACACAAGGGTATCCTTAACTTATCTTAGCTGTAGAAATAAATAACTGGGTTATGCTGCATCGGCAGATTGAATCGATATAAGACAGCGACGAAACAAGCATTGTCCGCTCGATAATTATATTTGTCCCTAGGCGAGTCAATGATTTACAAAGTAAATATTGTCGGATACCGCGTGTTTACCATCAGAAAGAATTGTTGTCGTTTCTTGCGAAACAATTTAATGCAATGGACAATCGTTCCGATTAAGAACGCAACGATATTTTATCGCAACGGCATTGCCATTTACTCGATTAAAAGCTTCATAAATTGTCGCGATTACTTTCGCTGAGGAGCCGGTTTAAAGGCCGATTAAACCAACAATCGCTCGCATTAGGAGCAAATTACAAAAATACGACATAGGACACAGTAACAGATAGACAATTGTATTTAACAGTAATAACAATAATAATATCAATCATATTTTAATGTTATATATAGTTGAAAAATAAATATTGTCTTCAATGTTTGCAAGACATTTATTTCTTTTCTTAGTACATGTAATGAGTTGATGACAATGCAATAATATTTTCAAATTGTTTAAATGTTTTTGCTATCTTGCATCTCATACACTTATTTTTGTCATAAACGTATAAAATCCGTAGTCTAGATAGTACACATTAAAATTATTAATGAAAGGAAGAAATTTTTATTTGACTCTTATATTATGCAGTTGATGCGCTATTGAATTAACATGGTGCATTGTAAATAGATTGTGCTAAGATTTGTGTTACGTACATAAATAAATTCCGACAAGGATGGTGAACGTCGATGATAATAACAATCAATAACGCTTGAAGAATGAACGTGCAGCATAATCATTTGAAGCAGGATAGAATGCTCAAGTCACGTTCGATGATCAAGTCGCTGGCATTGGATACCGCTTAGTCTGACAAGGATTTCGATTTTACGCGGCCAAATCAGTTTTGCTTTCGAACTGTTCAGATTTTACGGTAATTTCGACGCGCGATCGATACAAGATACATGTTTTATCTTCCGTCGATTTCGACGGAGCGTCAATTTTTATGTACCTAGGCCGGCCCCTAGAAGACCAACGTGTATTGGTGAAAATGTCGAGTCACAACCAGCAAACATATGGTTATCTGCGCGTGTTATACCGATGATAAGAGCAATCGATACACATTGCCCCCCCTCTCTCTGCATTTATTTTGCCCAGTTTCACTTGTACGAAGTCGACGATGTACTAGTGATTTTCCTAGCATCGATGTTACACTGTTCGTTTGAGCGTGTTGCAAGGAAAACTTGCAGACTCAAATTCCAAGCCCGAGGAACTTCATTTACAGCCGCAGCTGAAAATTGTTCTGTTGAACTCCATTTGCTGGATAATCACTTTCAATTCTGTACTATCCCAACGTTTTGTGCTCGATTAAAGTATGGTACGCTGCTGGAGAACAATGAACGAGAACTATTTTATAAGAACTCAACGTGAAGACGGGTAGAATTTTCTCACGGGTCTCGTCCTTAGCAGAAACATTACAAATCTTCCACCGTTTGAACCTTTAATAATGGTCAGCGTATATGTCAATAACCCGTCGTGATGAGAATAATAATGGTGTGAATAGGCGGGATTTAGGGTGTTTTAACACTTTGTTTGGCACGTCAACCACGTGTGCATGACGGAATGATTTGCTCGAATTTGAAAATAAGCTATTACGTTAATCTATTACATCTTCTATTGCGAACGTAATTTTACTGCTGTCACATCCTCCGTTACATCTAATCACTAGGTTATGAATTGTTAATGATGATCGCATCGAATTTAAGTACTTCGTTTCCAAGCAAATATGAAAATATCGCTACGCAATCAGAGAAGTTTGTACTTCTCAACTTGTTCAACCAACCTTCGTTTCTGTTGCTCCGATCCGAAGAATAACGTCATTCGCAATAAAAAATTATTTTTCTCGACCAGCCATCATTATCAGTGTTTTCTTAGCGTGTCCTTGAGCGGCACAGATAATCGCATCGATTCTGAGAGAAATTAAGCACTGCTGTTTAATGGCTCGCAGAAAATTAAATTTCAGAGCAAAATTCCCGGGACGCCGTCTACGTTAAGGGCATGCAAAACGGAATTCGACCAGCATTATCACCGGAAGTGGCCTCCATTGTATCCAAGTTCTTGCTGCGTTATTATCAATTAGGTCACGCACGGAGTTAGAATGCATATCGTTTGCCACGACGTGTTTTTCTTTCTTCGATAGTCGCCTGTAATATAAGACAATATTTATACAATCACCACTTAATAAATAAGGTGTGTGACATTACTACGTCAACAACCTCAAAAATTGCAGAAAATAAAAATTTTTATCTAATTAAATATTGCAAGTTCGCTAGAAATGTGGCAGAAACGTAGTATTATGAACAAATTTTCCTGAGATGTTCATAATAATACTGTCCGAATTTCGAAAGAATAATGGCGCGGAAAAAAAGTTAATTCAACCGTTCTCTAACTCGTTTTTCGTCAAGGAAAGCAACTTCGTGATCGTTAAAGCGCGCAACCAGACGAGATATCGTTGCTAGCGCCGTGTATGGACATTGCGAATCAGCAGTACGGTGGAATTCGACGATTCCGTTGCAGTGACGTCATTTACTTCTTTGAAATCATCGTTAGGTCCATAACAGATGCCAGAGATCTGCACCATGAACGACTCAGCGTTACAAGTTATATTCTAAACGCAGGACTACTTCGTTCACTGTGGCTACTAATTCCTTTTTAAACGCAATCGACGTTAAAATTTTCGATATTTCAGTTCTCGTATCGGATATCACGAAATTTTCTATTATATTTTATTTCGTAATAATTCAAATTGTTTTCCATGTATAGCAAGATACATATTTTTCAACATAGAACACCATTCTCTATTTAAACTTTTATTTTCCCTATTTGTTCCAAAAACACATGCCCTAATCTTTCGAACTGCATAATTATCCCAGATAACGAAACATCGTACGTCTATTAAATTCTTATTTTTTAAAATACAGAACTTCATTTTCGAGAGAATGGAGTTCGAAAATTCGTTCGGTACACGTATAAACAATATTTATTTGTTGGGTACAACATAAAGGAGGACGTTTTCAATATTTGTAAATTATTAAAATAGGTGAGTTATTCTAATTTATAGCGTACTGCTTACATTTATCAACTGCTTACACTTGCTAATTACGTTAAAATTATACCACGCTCTACCTGCTATTGTTTACAAATAGAAGCAAGAGTGAGGTCTGACAGTCCATGCAAACGAATTTGTCGGTTCCTTAGTGCACGCGCACCTAACTAATCTTCAACGTCGATTTTCTCGAAAATGAAGCCCTGTATAAAAAAATTTCATTCCATATTTTCGTCTCAGTTTTATGTGTCTCTTTTGCTAATTGTACAACGATTTTACAATATCAGCCATAAGTTTAAAACTATTCTTTATAAACTTTTTACCTGATTCATCGATCAACATGAGATTATACTTTCTTTTTTATTATAAAAATGGGTGTTTTTCCTGTATATATCAATAAATTAAACTAAGTTAAATCGAATTGAATTAAACTTTTTGAACACCTTGTATAATTTCGCTTGAAAAAATGCTCGCAATATTGTCTTTATCCGCAAAAAGTCACATTTTCCTTTGAAAGCGTTAGAAACACGATACTTGTGTAGAAAAAAATTACTCTAACACTTTAGTGTTTAATCTTCAGGAAATGAGCATGTTACAAGCTACCAGAAGAGTTGACACGAATATCGTACAGTTTCAAAAATCTATCAGATATCTAAATATAAAAACCAGTTAATCGCGGAATGCATCTATCAGTAATAATAAATAACGGTTGCAACGCGATCGCTCTTCCGCGGCCGCGGAGTACACGGTGTCCATTGATCCGTTTCATTCACAATCCGCGGATTCACCGATTTTATCGACTGCGAAAATAAATTTGTACGTCGACTCGTTCCATTGTTACCCGTGACATTACGCCAAATATATCATATCATCGCCGGTCGGGTACTATACGTTGCATCGGGACGTTGACAATCATCCAGACAGATAAAAAGCACAACGGGGCACAACAGTTACGCGGCTAAAGGACATCCACTAACGATAGCACAGATAAAGGTGAGGCTCCGCGAATAATGGATGAGCACTCGTTTCATTGCTCTGCGAACAACCCACGTTTTTGTCCTGCCTGCAATTAAGATCCATAATTAATCTCGCACTTATCTCAACGTGGAACTTGCTTTCTTGCGTATCTGTTTGGGCGGGTGCACAATTCATCCGACGTTTCCTCATTCTGCATGAAAGCCGGTGAGACTGCGAACTTCGCGGATAATTAATGCTCCACTGATTATTGTATGGAAATGCGAGGCGAGCCATTTGTAACGCAACTTCGCCCATTTCATGGCGCAAAAGACGCGTTTGTTTAGCACCATGATCGGCCTCTGGAAACTATTCGATGCATTTCGCGCACTTGTGACAAGCCTTCATCGCGTATTTCAAGACGGTGCACTTATGGAGAGTACTTATGTATTTTTGTTTTGTCGATACGTGTGGCAGTGTTGGGCATGTTTTACTCGAATAACGAGTAAAATTCTATTTGTAGAATTTATTCGAAATACAGTAAATTCTCTCCAACTGAATTTACTGCATTCTTAAAATTTTATTCGAGGTATTTACTCGAAATTTCAGCCAAGTTATAGCCTTTTGAACGGCGTACGTTTTTGAACATTTATGGCAGCCACGGTTAGATCCATTCAAATCTTTGTGATTAATTTTCATTTGTATATTATTGAAACCTTCTTGTTTAGATCAAAGTTAATCCTTTTATTAGTTTCAATATTAATAGTTAACAGTTGCATATGATTTCCGTAAAATTAGAATTGAGATTGAACGTTTGTTATAATCGGCGCCCGTCGTCCGATGGTTAACTAACAAGTGAAACAGAAATGCTTTGATTGCGTATGAAAAAGCCTAATCGAAAATTTCTGGCGTTCAGTTCTGATTTCCGCGTAATCTAGTTAGTATACAGTAGCGCCATAAGTCAATATTTTCCTGTCTCAAGACAGAATCTAACACATACACAGTCTATTGTTTGCTATTGCTGCGCTCCTTTTAGGAGTCGAGTTTATCTTAGCCTGTTCCACAGTTGATCTAACTAACCTTTCGGAGAACGTTGCTAGGGTCAAAAACCGATGTTTACTTTCCCACGAGGTCGATATACATATGCGCATATGTATGTACATACCGTGTACGTCTCCGTCTATAAGTATCTGGACACTTACCGCTTTTAATGAATGAGTGATTATGAATTAATGCTATAAAACGATGTATGTCGTCAAATTCTATTTTGGATTGCGAATAATTGGCCATCATTTCACTTTCTTGCACGACAATGATTCCAAGCATACTGTTAGAAAGTGTGAAACTTGTCTGCT
>CM052166.1:4968914-4979304 GCA_028455555.1 Augochlorella aurata | reverse complement strand
TGCATCGGAAAGATTGTAGGATTGTTTAATAGGTATTTCATAAAATCCTATCGGGATCATCAAATTTTATTTAAGCAGTTAAATAATTATGTCTAACGTTTTATTTTATATTTTCTCGAAAGCGTTACTTACTATTTTGCGAATAAATAAGTTCGAATTTTGAATAGATGATTCGAGAAAATTCTCCAAGTGCAAGAGGTTAATTTAGTTCATCAGAGTGTTATAAAGTCTACCATCGTGAAAACGTCGACGAGTGTATTTCCATTTCGAATCTGAATACAAGCATTGAATCTCGAGAGGGACAGAGAGAAAGAGAGAGACAGAGAGAGGAAGGCAAGGAGAAGAATCACCTACATCGGGATTCAATATTTGCGAATGTGTACATACATATTGCGCACGTGACTAGTTTCATTCGTTCTGCCTTGCAAATTCGTTCGTTTATGAGGAATTATTGAAGCGTAGGAGGACGTATTATAGTAAACGCGGCGCTGACATCTTTCGTATGATATTGGAACGGGCCGATACGAATCGCTATTGCCCCGGAAACGAGGATTCGATGCGGACGCTCGAAAAATCACTTCCAAACTTCAAAGTTTGAAAATTGAATTAGTTCTTTTGTTATAGAGAAATCGTTTTTCTGGTTAAAGTATGACATCAAAACCTCCGAGGTTTACACAGTCCTGAACTTTATGAATCAATTCCTGTCGCCACTATGTTCTTAATTAATTGTTCTTTGATGTTACACGTTGATTGAAGCGTAAACGGTAGCTGTGAAAGAAGTTAATTGGCGAACACGATACGCGAACAAGCTAAACCGTAAGTCGTGTATCGGGACAGGAAGCGGAAGGTAGTGACGAGGTATACGTTTACGTAATATTCTGCATGCGTTACGTTTCCCTCAAGATCGATTCACAGTTTCAATAAAACAACGAAACGAACATTGTTTTGCAACGCGAATAGAATGTATGTGGCAATATTCGCTTCTATCATTGCTTTCGTTGCACTTGTTCATTGTAGAGAACGAACTTATATATTTGTTCACATTTTCTGATCGTGTGATCATCCCTGCAATTATTAGTAAAAACAGACAGACCTGGTTAAAACTATTTGAAAAAGCATTGGAAATAGTTTGTATGAATTCTGTTTGTATGAAATAGTGTTTCAAGGTTTATTTGACGTCATAGAGATAAGTACATGTATTGAAAATAATTATTTATGTTGTGTTAAAGAAAATGATTAATTGAAATAGTATTTTCTTAAGAAATAATTATTTAAAATAGTATTTTGTGTGTCTAAATTTCTATTAATTATTTGAAATTCTATTTCTTACGATTAATATTTAGGAGAAAGAATACGACTACGGAAAGAGTACAGAAGGAGTACAAATTCTTCTTGCAGCTTAAAAACCTTCTTGTTGTCAAAGCTCTGAGTTGACAAAGCAACAGTTTATTTATATGTTGTCTATATAGCTTTATGTTGGCAGAATTATAATATAGCTCGCTGTAGGACAATATTTGTTACGTACAAATTTAATTTAGAACGTTATTGGTCATATTAGTTTTCGAATGCAACTGATATCCTGTTATTCTCTGCTTTTGTCTGCGCTAAATATTGACGGCAGTGCGCCATTGTCTGCGATCCATCAATCTTAGAATCTTCCATCGGTTGTGTGACAGAAACACAGAAAACAAATAATAGTATGGCACCGATAATGTGTCCGAGCGGGCGTTAACACAAGTGGAAATAATCGCTAATAATCAGACAACACATGAATACATCTTTACTATTGATTCAAACTGTAGCTCCATTTGATGCAGCTTTATTGTAATAGGTTGTCCCGAAGCTTTATTTGTAACATGAATAAACACAAGTAATACACTTTTTGTTAATGTTTTATTCGTTACAAAGTTTCCATTTGCATTATCTGTGTGCTAGAAAATATTCTAAATTCATATTCCGTACATTGGTCGAAAACGACATAAATTTTTAAAACAATCATATTTCCAAAGACTGATCCTACTTTCTGGAAATTTTTTGATAATTTTTCAAAGTCGCAAGCAAGTTTGGAAAAGTCAATCTTGAATATTACAATTCTCGGTTGTTAACCGAGGCACGAGACAATGTGTATGTGTGTAGATACATCTACTTTGTCATTCTTTCTGACCTAATAATTCTGCAATCCCAGTTCCCACCAACGGAATGCGTAGTCACTAAAAATGTAGTACATTCCACGCGTCCCCTTTCAACGTTCGTTTGTTTTTCTGCTGTTGTTTTTCATGCTTCAGAAATATTTTATACTCGAATATCTACAGCCACTACATCTTCATAGACACATTTATCTTGTACAGTCTGAAAAGCACATGCAAGCTCCGAACCATATGGCTCACACACGGTGGCGCGACAATCAATTTTGAGTTTGAGTCATCTGCTTGACCGAAAAGTGTGTATCAACAGTTTAGAAGTAACTTGTATCCACATTTCGATAAAAATATAGGACGTTTTTAACCTTTATGTTATTTCTAAAAATAATTGTGCTCGTCCCTCAAATTTTTACGCGGTTAATTATAACATAATCTTTCTTACGCAGCCAGTAAATCTTTATAAAACTCTTGGATTAACCACAAAAAATGTTGTTTCAACGAATATTAGTAAATTTATGAACACTTAATAAATAAAAGTATTGAGAAAAATTCATCCGAAAGAATTAACATTAACAATGAAAATAAAGTTGAACCTCCAAATATTTCAAGTGACGAAGATGACAAGTTTGTGCCAAAAAAGTTGATTATTTTAAATTACATCAACAATCGTAACACCGAGTGAGATTGTCTTTTGTTTTCTAAAATGTAATTATTTTTTTGTCAAGCTATGCGAAATGAAAACTCTGTCTATACTATTTTCCATTGTCACGCGTATCATTTTGTACGTGTCATCTAAGAGGAGTCGTCAATTATCGAAATAAATTCCGATAACTTTGCAAAAATAATTCAAAAAGTCTCGGCACGATGAGCACGATCCTAGGTCAGTGAATTCAATTCTTTTCGTAAATGTATTCATTACTTCTGGGTATTACATTTTGTCATTGAAAGTACAATGGCAGGGCCAGCGGGGAGATTGCAGTCTGAAAGTTGTGAACCGATCTTTACGAACTTATCGGAACGACTCGGTTCGTTCGGCACGTTCTATCGAACGGTGGAAGATAGTGTGGGCGATATGGGTGTTCCGACACCCCATCACATGGAGAAAAGGAGCAAGGGAAAAATTGCCGGAGTTTCTCGGCGCGGGTCAAAAGGTCACCATCATACGAAATTCCCCAGGCCGTGTCAATTAGGCAGGCGTTCCCTGAAACCCACGCGATTTAGCTGGCGTAATGGCCAAATTTAATCCCTCTTTGAGTTCCAAGTTGTAGTTCTATGGAAACTACATATATCTAACGCTGCAAATTAGCCTTGCTGGATTTCTGGTATCACAAATATTTAAAATAGTTCGACCGTTTTGTAGAGAACTGCACCTTACGAAAGCGAATTAATATTTCAGGATACTTATTATTTACAAGAACATACAAGACCGATTGGTCTTCGCAGTATAGTTATTCAAATTATTCAACTATTCTTTACAGCGATTGGGACTAATATTCGAACAGCTTTTCAAATAGAATAACTTTTTTATATTGAACGAAATGAATTGAATTCTGTTTAGATGGTAGAAGGACTAGTCTACTAGAAAATAGCTAAAGAAATGATGTTTTTTCAACCTTATACAACCTTGTACAATGTTTACAATTTAATTCTATTCTTTTTCGTGAAACAGTCGAATCTAACACTGTCTCCTTTATTTTATTCAAACTTTTACCACTAAACTCTCTGCTTTTTAAACATTTTTGTATCCGTAAATAAAACACGCAGAGTTTTGGATTAATTGGACATATGTACCAAAAAGATATGCGACACTGGCTTTTTACGAACATACTTTTTCATTTCACAATTTTGCAACATGTTGAATACTCGTTGTATTACTCTGTTAACTATTTCCTGCGGCTGTTATCGATTTCGCAGCCCTTCTTGCGGTACTAATTCGTGCCTGCATTTGGTAGCTGTTGATTGAATTGAAGCAGATTTTCGAATCCGAAACAATTCCCTTGAGCATATGTAACAATGCCGACGCTTGCCACGATTAATTCAAGAGTGGTTTTGAGAAAAACGCATTTCAACGATCGGTATCATAGTGAATGTGCAACAAATAAATAACATTGGCGATCGCTCAGATGTTTTTTTATACGAATAAATTTCTGTATCGTTGGAAATTGTTCGAAATACATTTCGAAAATTCAATGTTTTTATTTCGCTTCGCGGAACGACTGTTTTATTGAATTTGCGGAGCCGAATAGTCGACTGCACGAAAGATAAATACGATACAATTACAAAATGTAATATTACAGAACCGAGACAATAGTTGTTCGTATCATAGAATCTACACAAATTGTATATTCCTGCGGACAAAATATCTACAATTCTTTTATTAACATTATCGTATTTTTAAGCACTACTCTGATTGTCATCGAACAGTTTCTCCATTCATTGATTATGAATGGATGATTATAAACGTCGCGTTCGCCGTGAGTTTCATTCTTACATATAAAAATGGAGTTATCGATGAGTCTATTTTCATAAATTTACACAGTGAATCGTTTCCACGGCGGTCTCTCATTGTATCGGAAAAGTATATAAAGGATAGCTGTGTGTTATTAATAGACTCCGGATTTTATGTATTTATAGCCGACGTAGCCGAATAAAACGCGGCAAAAAGAGAACATTAATATCGTTCGTAGAAGAAGTTGCTACTTTATATAACAAAACCATTCGTTCGAGTCATAAGTCATTATTAAATTATCGTGAAAATTATACCACAAAAATCATGATTAAATACATTTCTAATGCATAATCTTTGTTTACCCGCAGTCTAATCATCAGGAGACTGTGTACTTAGATAGCAGAGTTACGCAACATACATTGCAGCTACCATTGAACGATTATGTCTGTGAAAGTATGTAATTGCAGTTGCAGCTGCATACAGTAAAGTCACAGTATAATAATAGGGAACAATGTACCGAAATGCTTAAACGTTTTCGGTTGACACGTTGAACTGCAAAAGCTGGTGAGCTGTCACTCTTTGGATTCACCTTCCATCAGTCTATTACAATCAGTCCCGGCGTATTTGAGATAACATTATCCAAAATATTATTTCAAATAACATGTTATATTATTTCATAATTATTTCCATGCCCGTATTCCACGGCTGACATTTCCTCTTTTGAAATAATGTTATATGAAATATTCTTTTAAATAGTATGTTATTTTATTTCATAATTATTTAAAATGATTATTTCAAGTAATTGTGAAATGGTTTTTGAAAGTTACATGGTGATCTAATTATTAGATTATTAGCTTTGCCACATTCGCCAAAGAGTGTTTTCCATCCCAACAAATCCTTATTTTTCGTACTCGGTACAATGAATTTCATTTCTAATTCGATTCAAATCGAATTTAAATGTAGTCGGAGAATTTGTTCGGATGGAAAGAATGAATAAGCTATTCGCTAGTTTATTTACAAATTTACGTGACCTAAATAGGGGACGATTAGCATTTTGTTGTGGTTCGTATCTATTCGAATAAATATTTATATTTACGGATAACAATGTTTTTGCAGCGATATAAGTTATTACGAAAATACTTGCAGACTTTTACAATAACAAGTGGTTCGATAAAAATGTTGCTATCGTTCCGTTTATTTTATCTGCGTTCTGAGAGATGCGCGGTTCACTAAACGGAAAAGAAACACGATTAGGGGCATGATCAGTATCAAACTTAGATTGTTTTCGGTCGTTTTCTATCATGCAGTTTTAGTGCATCGACGCCGGGCAAACACGGTAACTCGTTTGCCGAACAATTTGTAGTATCAACGCATGGAATATTCATGAAACGGCACGCTTGCGTCGATTAAACGGCATTAACACAAGAACTTAATTGATCCTACATCACTCGTGAACTTTTCGTTGCAACATAGTTACCGTAATTGGAAATCATCGTCGACGTTTCATACCCAGGCATTTACGGATACAGATTAACGACTGGCGCCGGGATTTATGCGAATTTTAAGACGTCCAATGAACGTTTAACAACTTCTTCGCTTTCATAGGAACTTCTGTCCTTTCTTGAACGTTAATCACTCATTTCATTGCTATTGTTCGTTGCATGAATATTAGTTGAACCTTTTCTCCTGGTGTTTAAACTGTGTGTTATTTTGTATGCCCACTTTCATAATAAATCATAGAAATTCATCGTATCGAAGCATTATCTTCGTATCATATTTTGACACGTATTTTAACACGTTAAGCGCCACGCCGGTCCCTAGGGACCGGCGCCGGACTTTTCGTTCAGGCCTCGTCCGTCCCTACGGACTGGCGATAGATTTTTGGTTCTGCTATCGCGGCGCGCGTGTCGGTCTTTGCGTACTTGTGAGACTGAACATTTAAATTATGCGATATCGGTTTTTGTTTGGTAAATGCTTCAAGGGAAAGAATATAATATTCAAAAACATTAATGTAATTTATTAAAGCAAGACAAGCAAAGGTGAGGTTTCCGAGCGGACCGGCAAGACCCGCCTGACGGCTAACCGTGGCTTGAACGGAACGGCACAGAAATTCGGCGTGGCACTTAACGTGTTAAATACAGGTTTTATTTGAAACAGCAAATACGCTAATTTCGATCGAATTTTTGAAACTGTCTCTCTTGTCCTAAGTTATCGAGGACGATGCCCATTTGTTGATTTCTTTCTGTACGATAATTGTTGTACGATGCTACACATGTTACTTTAACTTGTTGGTGATGTGGACGTTCTGATAATCATAGTTATCTTTATGTTCTCCAAAGCAAGCCATAATGATAGAAAATATTTAATAATACAAACGTGTGTAATAAATTTTGTATACCTGTTAGAATCGGTACAGCGTGCCGATGTCGTCCACGAAGGGTTGAAATTGTGGACCTAAGAATAAGATTGTTTTACGTTAAATAAATTGATTATAAATATATGAGTCCTAACAATTCATTTACTGGAAATCTATTAATAGAATTCCAACTTATTGTGCTGTACTAAGAGGAATCTTGATTGAAAACCTTGTTCCACAATGTTACTAAATCAGTAGAGTTTCCAAAATTACGAAAACGTTGAAAGATAACGTGCTAATATTGCTATTCCTTGAATTAGACATATTTCTTTTAGCTCGTGTTCTCGAATTTTGATTTTGCGATTTATATGAAGGATTCCACCGATTTTAACTATTGGCATTAAGAGAATAATCGAGCTTGAAGAATGAAAAAAAGGCGAAAATACGATCGTGGAATTAAGAAGAATATTAAACGAACCGAATGTTTCTCTAATATAAATCTTGTTGTGTTATTAATAACTCGCGGTACAATGGTTTCACATGTACTCAGAAGCGAGTGGAAGTCGAGATTCGTCGCGGCCAAGGGTTCGAACAATGCCTACGTTCCGAGATGTATGATTTCAGTAGTTAAACGGCCCGGTTTACGAGCACGGGTGTGTAAACCTGTATTTACATGGTGCTCGGCGAAATTATAATTTGTAATCTTATTCGGTGCTCGTTACGGTAACGTTAAAGGCGGCGTCACGCTCGGCCCGCGGGAACGGTCGTTCGCATACTCTAGAAAATCGTTGCATCGGGACACGCGATCTTGACGGGTAATTGCAACACAGCAGGAAACAATGACAGAAGGCGTAACGCGAATAAAAAGGAAGCAGATGGACGGATGCAAGACAATGAACGCCGATGGCTCGGACCTTGGGAACCTTTCCGCGCCGACGTCAACTTTCTATCGTGAGCCGTTCATAATTTCTATTCTCGGTGTTATTTTTTCTGCCCACCTGTATTTTATGCCTTGTTTCCGTTCGCCGCTTTTCCCAGTATCGTTATCGTCATCGGCAGCTGCCGCGTCAGGCACACTCTCCATAATGGATTTATCCGTCTTTTTTGCGTTCGCGTTCGTTGCATTCCTTCCATGTCGACTCCAAACTTTCGGCGGCCATTTCTCATCAATTTTTCCGTATCTAATCACTAGGCCGCTGATTTTTATGAGAAATAAAATTTTTCTGTATTTATAACCAAAAACAATAATCATTTAGAAATCTCTTTCTTTCTTCGTTTAGTGAACCGCGCATCTCTCAGAACGCAGATAAAATAAACGGAACGATACCAGCATTTTTATCGGACCACTTGTTATTATAAAAGTCTGCAAGCATTTTCGAAATTTTTCTGTATTTATAACCAAAAACAATAATCATTTAGACATCTCTTTCTTTCTTCAATAATCTTTGCTTGGAAATTTTTTCGTCGATAGTCTCAAATTACTTTAATTTGTCTATTGGTTCAGATAATACCCACCTAATTTTTCTCATAAATGTATAAGAGTAATTATATAAATTACTATCCTGAACCTCATGCAGTTTTCAATTAATTGTCGAGAAGCAACTTGCAAATTTTCATCTGTGCTTTACGACGATTGCCGTTAAAGTTCTGTGAACGATGAATTAATCATTATAACAAATGTTTTTTTTCCAACTTTTGCTTCATGTATTAAAGAAAATTCACATTTCTCAAATTTGGTAATTCGTTGTTACTTTATATGAAAATATTGATATTTCTTGGCTTCGAGTTACAGAAACTTCTTTATGCAGGTATACAAAATTTTTGCTGTTTGCTGTTACTAATGCACACGAGATTGAGATGACTTATATCATCGTATAATTAGAAAAGTATGCAACAATGTGCTAGGTAGTAAAGTGAAAGGCAAAAGCCTGTTCGTGTAGCAAGTGCCCTATATACTTATATTGTTAGCTGATTGTACGTATATACGACAGAAATGAATAGAAAAATAACCAACCTGATTAAACGCATTCAAAAACTGTGTATTATTGCACGAAGATCAACAATCGATTTTTAAAAAATATTTGTAGCCAAGCAACGAGCGCCCAAATTTTGTTATAAAAAATAAGATCGCACTAGACCCAGAAATGCCCCATTCTTATTGCGATGTATTGGTCCGTCAAACGACTGGATACGAATGCGCCATTAGATGGGTCGGTTTAAAGGTTAATCCAGATCCATCCAATACGTTTCCGCGTGTTTGGTTTCTTTCGCAGCAGCCGTCTCGAGAAGATTAATTTACAGTGAGTTTCTTCGATCCATCTCCTTCCGCGTTTTCATTTTATCACCATCTCCGGCGCTCGTGAGAGAGAAAGAGAGAGAGAGAGAGGAGAGTCCTCTGGATTGTTGAAATTTAGCGCCGTTGAAATTTATCGAAGCGAATTTCCTTTAGCCGTTCTTCCCATTTGTTAACGGCGGCTCTCGCTCTTCTTCTATCCCCGCCGAGCAACTAACTGCTCGATTCGTTTCTAAAAGGATTAAATTTCATATCTGCCGAGGGCTTTCTCGAACCACCTTGCTCGTTCCGCCTTTATTCCTCCGAATTAAATGGATTTTTCAATTCGAGCTGCAAAAAGATTTGACGCAACGTTACTACTCCAACGTCTGTTCTCTACAGATCCTGTCCGCCGAGCATGGACTTCCTTGAAAGTTGAATCCTTTTTAATCGCTCTTTGTATTCCTTCGAGATGACCAAGGTCTCTCCGCGAATCGACCACAGTTTTATCGATTCTTAACACTTTATTTACCGGAAGTGCATCAATAGGTTTTTCAGTAACCAGGCTATGTGAGTCTATTAGAGTGTACTTTAACTTTCTCTGGAATTATAATTGAATTATAATTAGAGTACATACTTAAAGTGCTTTTATCAAATTCTTTCAAATAACAAAGTCGAAAGAAAGTGTGTTGTGAATTGTGCTGCTCGAATCGATTGAAATTATTATTGAAATTGGATTGGTTAAGAAGTTGGAAAATTAGTTGTTAATTGTTGACTTCTTCGTTTGGTTTCTTCTTGGTTATTAAATACATAATCGCAAAAGTATTAACTTAAACAGCAATAAGTTGCATCTTCGGTGTAAGTCGATCGTCGATCGCCGATTTTCAATGGACTATGGAGAACTGCCGGTGGATATCGCGTTAAAAATTTCTTATTGCTGCTTGATCAACGGGATGCCAATCGCACAGAAACTTCAGGAAAGACTCCGTTTGTCTGTGCACTATGAAACTTTTAACTAAAGTTTATTCTGTTCGATCAATCTGAAAAGTTCTGATTCATGCGGTAGACCGGCAGTCGAAATGAAATGCTCAAGCAGGTAGAATAACTTTCTGCGATCCACAGCTTCATTTTCTAGAAGTTTCATCTCTCTTAAAAAATTCATGCAACTGCTT
>CM052166.1:4912659-4939912 GCA_028455555.1 Augochlorella aurata | reverse complement strand
TACAAACTAAGTAACAAATTCATTGCTTATTTGATCGTTTTAATAAATCAAAAACAATATATCGAAATTTTAAAACTATTTCAATATTTCCACTACTTGCAACGATTTCATTTTGCTCGTTTGCAATTGATGGGCGAATTTGCAATCTAGTTACTACATTCGTTTATATTTAATTCATTACCAAAGGCTAAAGTGCAGTAGCGATACGCGCATTTTATTCGTTTTTGTTCATAAAATTTTCTGTTTCTTAAAAGAGATACAGACAATTTTTATTCTACATAGACATGCTCTGTCTTCTGAAGATAAAATCTAGAAGCAGTTCTCTATTATAAAGCAAACTTTTATCGTGCTATTTAATTTAAGATTCAGCAGAAAAGAAAGAATGACATGAATTTATTGTAGAATGAAAGGATTCTAACAGCGAGTGACGCGAACAAATGGGAAAAGACAGGAAAGAAACGGAAAATGAAAAAAACGAAATTGCCTGTTCCCAGTCCTGCGAGTCTTTGAATATGTAATTTGAACGACTGAAGGCGTCATACAATAGTACCTTTTGTTAAAAAGTTGGCCGTAATGAAACTTTTTAATTTTATTGCAAGAGAGAACTGTTGTAAATAAATGAAATTTCCGTAAAAATTGTATGAAATTATAAATGGTGGCCAAAGGTTTTTTGGGAAAGGCCAGCATTACGCATCGTCGCTGGATGGAGAACGGTCCTTAATACTCGACAATTTTGTTCGCAGGGATGCCGGTTGACTGAAGATGGCCTCGCCGACACTCTCGCTGGAATCGCGTGCGAATTCCATCGGGTCCTTGGCCTCGCTGTCCCCGCTTACGGTGAGCGGCAGTTCTCCGCCTGCGAGCGACTCTGCGATCTGCGACGTCGACAGCTGCGATCTCTGCCTCGACTCACAGAAACCTGGAGAGGCGCCCTGCCCACGGTGCCGATTAGGAGGCGCCGGCGGCGTCCGCTGCACCGGCTGCAAATCAATCGAGTCCGACGCGGTAGCTCGTTGCTTCGATTGCGCGAATTTCCTCTGTCCTAACTGCGTGATGGCGCATCAGTTCATGCACTGCTTCGAGGGCCACCGGGTTCTGAACCTGGGCGACTCGAAACTGGAGACAGTGAACAGCTCGGCGAGCACCGAGCTGCCAAAGAACAACCTGGTGATCAACGGCGGCGGCAACGGGAACGGCGAGAAGGTGCCCTACTGTTCGCGGCACAAACAGGAGCTGTTCAAATACTTCTGCCGCACTTGTACCGTGTTGGTCTGCAAAGAGTGCACCATCACGGACCATCCGGCTCCATTGCACGATTGCGCGCACATCTCCGAGGTCGGCACGCAGCAGCTGGAAGCGATGGCGAGAGTGGTGCAGGAGTGCAGAGCCAAAGCAGCGGACGTCAGAGCTGCCGTGAAGGCAGCGGACCACGGGGCAGCCCGGCTGCAGGTCCAGTACCATAAAGCGCAGAACGAGATCAACGACACCTTTCAGTTCTACAGATCCATGCTCGAGGAGCGCAAGGGCGAGCTCCTCAAAGAGCTCGAGTCCGTCTTCTCCACCAAGCAGATCTCTCTCGGCGTGCTGACGCAGAAGGCCAATGAGATGGCCGACAAAATACTCCAGACCTGCGAGTTCGTCGAGCGACTGACCAAGTACACCACCGTCACCGACGTGCTGATGGTTAAGAAACTCTTGGACTCGAAGCTTCAAGTGCTGCTAAACTACACACCGGACATTGGCAGCCAAACCGTCGACCTCGAGTTCGTTAGCAACTACCAAGCCATCCAAGTTGGCGTTCGGAACACGTTCGGCTACGTGCGGAGCAACAACGAGAGCAACGCCGGACCCATTGGCAAACAACCGCCGATCGCTCGGCCAACCGCGCTGTCCAGCAACGGCAACAACGGCAGCAACTCGAGCAATGGACCTAGCAGCGCTGGATCCCTGGGCGGTCTACTCATGGACCGACCCTACAGCAACGGCCTGATACCTTCTACCTCAACCTGCGTGTCGTCCACCTCGCCGTCGTCGTTCGACACCAACAGCAGCGTGATCACGAAACGCTTCAGCTCCGCCAACAGCCTGGGCCCGTTCTCGACAGCGATCAGTGACCTGAACCTGAACGGCATCAACACAAACCCCTACGAGAAGTGGAGCAACGGCGGCAGCGACGCTTACCCGGTGGTTACCACGAACGACCACTTCTCGATGCCAACGTCCGCGGCTGCCGTAGCGAACGCAGCTTCCGGCGACTCGGTACTCGACCTGACCTCCAAGCTTATGTCGGCGGCCGCGATATTCCCGCCCAAATCGCAAATCAAACGACAGAAGATGATCTACCACTGCAAGTTCGGCGAGTTCGGTGTGATGGAGGGTCAGTTCACTGAGCCGTCTGGGGTGGCGGTGAACGCGCAGAACGACATCATCGTTGCGGACACGAACAATCATCGCATCCAGATCTTTGACAAGGAGGGCAGGTTCAAGTTCCAGTTCGGAGAATGCGGCAAACGAGACGGCCAGCTGCTCTACCCGAACCGTGTCGCCGTGGTCAAGACGTCCGGCGACATCATTGTGACGGAACGGTCGCCCACGCACCAGATACAGATATACAATCAGTACGGTCAGTTCGTGCGCAAGTTCGGCGCGAACATACTGCAACACCCGCGCGGCGTCACGGTTGATTCGAAGGGACGCATCGTGGTCGTCGAGTGCAAGGTGATGCGCGTCATCATCTTCGATCAGGCCGGGAACGTGTTGCAGAAGTTCGGCTGCTCGAAGCACCTAGAGTTCCCGAATGGCGTGATCGTGAACGACAAGCAGGAGATCTTCATAAGCGACAACCGAGCTCACTGCGTCAAGGTGTTCAATTACGACGGCGCGTACTTGAGGCAGATCGGCGGCGAGGGTATCACGAACTACCCGATCGGGGTGGGGATCAACGGCATCGGCGAGATACTGATAGCAGACAATCATAACAACTTCAACCTGACAATTTTCACGCAAGACGGCCAACTGGTCTCCGCCCTCGAGAGCAAGGTGAAGCACGCTCAATGCTTCGACGTCGCATTAATGGACGACGGATCGGTTGTGTTGGCCAGCAAGGATTACCGGCTCTACATTTATCGTTACGTACAAGTACCACCGATCGGCATGTAGACCAACGACACGCAGCGACGCCGACAATGATCGTCGACCGTCGTTCTCATCGTTGTCGTTGTTTCTTTTGCCGGGATTGTTTTCAACTTTGGCCAAACGGCCAGGATCTCATCGATCTTTTTTTACTTACACTTGCCTATCTTCTTCTTCGTCCACCTACTACCACTGCTCGTGCTCACTTCGCCTATCCACCTTCGCCCGCTCGACCCACCTCACTCCCGTTTACGAGACGCCGATTACGAGAAGTCAAAGGCAAGCGCACGCGAGCGAACCATACGCTGACAATCGAGTTGTCGAAATTCAAGGTGACAGGCCTTGTACCTTACACGAGTATACGCAAAGAACATTTCGCGGCGATCCGCGAACGCGCGCGACGTAGATCGCGAGAAAAGAGAAAGTGTCACAGAGAGAATGATGGTGAGAATGCTTTCAGAGAGAAAGAGAGAGAAAAAGAGTATGAGCGAGAGCGTGTGTATGTGTGTGTGTGTGAGAGAGAGAGAGAAAGAGAGAGAGAGAGAGAGAGAGGCTCGCGACGATTGCCGTCTATTCGCGCGCGTTCGCGCGTGCTACTTTGTTCCGGCACCGAAAACGAGCCTTGAGAAATATCTGCTCCGAGACAGAGACCGGCAGCCGCACTCGCGTTCCGATCTCTGTTCGAATCGACCGTGATCGAAGAGGAACGGAAGAGGAACGCGAGCAGGAAGCACCCGGCGCCGGAAGAAACGCTCGCGTCGCTTGCAATACGCATACGATGCTCTTCGTGGCGCATACGCGCACGCGTGCGATGAAATGCTCGTACAAAAAAGAACACGAGAGATACAAGGAACATGGAAAACGAAAAAACAGAAAACGAAACGGAAATAAGAAAACAAAAACCGTCTGGCGACTTCGGAGCGCCCACTTTGTTGCGTGCGCGTCACGTTTCACGCGCGCACGCGCCAACACGAAAAGACACACGAGACGTGTAAGCGCATATACGCGGAAAACTTACTTGTTAATGTTGTTATAACTGAAAATACTGTTGTTGTTGTTTAGTTGTAGAGCTCGCCGCCGCTAGTCACTGTAACCCTGTCTCCCCCAGCCCACCCCGAAAAACTCTACCCTTCTTCTCTCTCGCCACTCGTTCATTTTTCCTTCGACTTTCCCCACTCCCCGAGACCCCGAAACCCGCAAACCCATATTCCCGGGCCTGTTTCTCCTTTCCTCCTTCAAATCCTCTCGATCAAAAACCGCGAGGAACGTTTTTCCTCCGAGACACATGCTCTCGAACGTATCACGTTTCCGCACGCATTTCTTCTGGGTTGTGCAAAGAGACGAACACACGTTCTACCCGTCCGTATCCGACGCGATCCTTCCGATTTGATAATCACGGGGCTTGTAACTCGAATCGACGATCATGCGCGACGGGCAAACACGAGGCTCGCTTCCGTCGCACTCTATCTTTTCATTTCGCTCGTTCTTTCGATTTTTCTCCGTCTGTTTTTCTCGCGCATGCGCGAAATCGACGCGGGACCCGCTCGAAAAGCAATCCTCGATCGACGTGTAACGGGATGATCCTGCGGGATCAGCCGCGGAACGAACGGTCGATCGAATGAGCCACGTCGACGTCCGGTACCCTTCGTTTTACCCTCGGTTAGGTGGTTAAAAAAAAACGTTCTTTTTAACGATCCCATGCACACGCGCACGCTCGAGTTTGACCCCATACTTTCGGCCCTGTTTCCATAAGGATCAATGACGACTACGAATCCGGACCGAGTTGCGTTTAACGTATGACAGCGACGACAATCCAGTCTTCGCCCAATCGTTTAATTCTTGATCCTGTAGAACACTTTCCTGTTCTTCGTTCGTTTCTCCTTGTTTTACTCGTTTGTGTACTCTGTTCGTCTCCTTCAGCTCTGTTTTTACTTTACTGTCCGCGATCGGTTTTGTTCCATTGACGATCGACAGCGCGGAGACGATCTGTCGTGAAGCAGGTGCGAGAGCTCGGAGAGAGAATTCGCGTGAGAAGAACGAGGAGTCATCGCTATGAGTGGCTGGTCCTCAACTTCCATGTAAGGCTGGACTGACAATGTGCTCGATTGACCGCCGATTTTTCAATACGATTCATGGCAGAAATCGTGCGAGGATCTTGGATCCTCACGTGTCATGGTAACTCGTTCGAAGAGACGCGGATCGTCAAATCGTCGCTATTCTATTCCCAATCCCGTTCTCCCGTTCTTCTCTAGATCTGACTATACTTTTACTCGTAGTGGTGTTAACATAGTGAGTAGTCGTAGTGAGTTTTTTTCTCTTTTTTAATTTTTCTCGTTCTTCTATTCCTATTTTTCCGTTTTTTTTTTTTTGTAACCACTTAGGAGATCAATTATTTGCACTGTCCGTTTGATTTCCCTTCCTCTTCCACCGCCATTTTTGTTGCGCTCTACCGCTCGGGTCTTCCTCGATCCCGTTCAACAACAGACGCTCCTTAGCATGTGCGTATCCGATGGTCCACCGTCATCCACCGAATCGTCGGCGCACTCCGATACCACACCGCCACTACCGTCAGTCGCTTTCCTACTCCAAAAACGAAACTACGCAAGACAATGACCAATCTACTCCCTTTGGTACGACCAGTAAAGAAACTGATTTTTGCGTTAGTGTTCTTTTGACTTTGAATTATACATATAGTATTAATATATTTTGTTGGATGAGTCGACGATGACATGAGCCTGATTGGGGCTCTATGACGCGACCTCATGCATGTTTACTATTACAATATTATTATTTTTTATTATTATCATTATTATTATTATTATTATTATTATTATTATTGTATGTATGTATTATTATTGTATTATTATGATTTTTTTATTTTTATCTATTCATTATTTAAATGCCTCACTCTGCCAGGAGGCGCCGGAACAGTGTTGATGATTTTTTCAAGCTTATCTTCGAGATAAGCTACGGTAACGAAACGAATTTTTTTCACGCGACGCGTCGTTCGGTGCGCGACAAGGCTAGCTGGCGCGTCGCAAGCTCCTCGAGGTCGAACAGGCGACAGCTACGAATGTCGAGGATCTCCTGCCGGAACCATGCCGATACTAGAGAAGAGAAGGAAACATGAGAAAATCTGAAGAATTTGAGTCGCGCTACGCCCGGAAGTTCTGGAAAGCCTGTTCAGCCGGTCCAGAATTTTCGGGCCAGAGATTTTGCGCGTCGTTATACGCCACGGTCTCACCCTTGTTTTCCAGAACCGGACGGACCACGCTTTGTTGATTTTAATACTTGAATCGTTCGCAAATCGGCAACTCTCCGTCCGGACGTGTAATGTCGTCGATCGAACGGTGACGAAGGATTAAGAACAGGATGGGGCCACCGACAGAAACCAAATTGCATTTATCAATGACGATTACGCGAGCGCTCGCCGACGACGAACGACATTGAAGTTCATTGTTTACGAAAAGACTTGCAAACGCGTAGAATTGTAATTATTATGATAAAGAATGGGGAGTAATTGTTAGTCTAATATTGTTTGCGCTGTGAAATAATGTTTAGTGTTGTAGAGGCTTTGAACTTCGAGAATCGTGACCGTGCGCGTGGCCCATAGCGCCGATCAAACGGAACAAAGGAGAATTGAAATCGAAGATCCTCGACAATTCGTCGCCGCCATTCTGTCGTCGACGTTCGACCCGAGGTTCTTGCTAGTGTATTACTTACCTTATTACTACTCTTTTTTTCTTTCACCAACACTTTGACGCTCCGCATGCGCTCGATCGTTAGTCAATCGATTTCTTTCGGCTGAACCGTGCGTCGTGTCGATCTCCCGCTCGTTATTCGCCTGGAACCACGAAATTCCCGAGCGGACGTTTTCCTAGTTACTCGCCGGAAACGACCGGATATTGCGGACAGTGAAACTGAGCAGTTACACTCGTCTTCGCAACGTTTTCAGCGAGCAATCGAAAGATACGCGCCGATTTCCGCCGTGCGTTCGGCGAAGATCGAAGCGATCTTGTTTTGCGAGGAAGCGGATCGCCGCGCTTGTTTGCAGTATTCTAGCCAGTTTTCAAGCGGCGATCCTGCTGCCCGGGTGAATAAGGGCGATCGAATATACTCTCGCTTTTCGCGGGAAGAGAGTGTTTAAGCAAAAGAAAGAACGGAAGAGGAAAGAAGGAACCGCAGATCAATCGAACGCGTTCGAGAGTTTTCCGATAGTTTTTAGTTCCTCTAAAAAAAAAAGAAGTTCTCCCTTCGGTCGGATGTCCAATTATGTCGCAGAACATCGACGCTATACGTTGCTTTTCATGCGTCGAATGCAAGAGAAACCGGCTTCCCTTTTCCCGCCGCGACAGATTCGAACACGTTCGGTTTTGTATTCCATTATTCCTCGAGATCGCATCACACGTCGTCGCGTCTGTCCATTAGTATTTAAATCGCGTCTGCCTGTGTTGATTCTGTAAGTTATTATGAATTATTACTCGTATATATGATTATATCATTACTATTAACTATTAGTTATCGTATTAATATGATTACGTTTATTACGGATTTGTCAACCACCAAGACGAAACGCAGTCGAAAACATGGGCGAAGCGACGCATCGCGACGCCCACCTTGCCAGCTAGCCGCCACTACCACGTATCTGATACTTCATTTTCCTTATTTTCTCTAATGTTTTTCTTTTTTAACTTTTTCCACGTGTCGCACCGGCGAGCTTCTCGCACGCGTGACGATGCACGAACAAACGTAAAGAACGAAAAAGATCGATATATAGTTAAAAACTGCGCTACTCTCTTTTTTGATACGCCTTAGTCCCAAAGTAAGAAACGATGTGTACATGTGTGTGCGTGTGTGTCACTGCGCGTTTACTGTATACGCGCAACAAGCAAGCAAGCAAGCACAAGAATGAAACGAACATTGCGACTCTCTCTCCTTTTTTTTGTACTGGTTTGTTATGTTATTATTTTTAGACGATACAACCCGATTGTTCTTAATTTAAATGTAAATCGTATTTTTGTTTGTTTTTTAGTTATTTTTTGTTGTAAAATGCTTTTTAATAATATTTTCAGTTCACATTACACGACATCGGTTGGTTTTGGTCTTACTTTATTTTTTTTTTTTACTTCACGTACACTCTGGTACACAATGCCCACGTCATTCCCCATTTTTCCGTGTCCTCAAACGAGCCACCCATCTATTTTCCATTCATTTTCGATTTCTTTTCACGCCGAGGAAAATTCGAGGACCTCTCGGCAAGCTGTTTTTCGGGAAAAGTGAATTTTCTTCGAACTACAAGTACAAATAAATGCGTTTACTATTTTTTCTACAACTATTATTGTCATTCAGCCGCGCGTCGGCCAATGAAAATGCGAATCGTTGTCGAAGCGAGTCGTTCAGTTTTCCTGGCAGTTGTTTCGAGTAATTACGACGTCAACCAGCTGCGACAACACGCGCAAAGAGTGCTCGACTTAACGCGTTTACTTCTAGTCAGGTACTTGTACAGGTCTCCAATCCATGTTGTTAACGCATTGCGAATTATACGAATCAACGTTTGTCGTAAAATTTATTTTTTTAACTGTTTCGAATCGAGCCTTCCCTAATGAAGTTTGTTTCTTAGTAAATTCCATTCGAAACGTATTGCTCGAGTTTTACGACATTTATCATATTTTTTTATCATAATTAGCGATATATATATTTAATCTTCTTTTTCTGTTCATTTGTCCACTTTTCCATCCAGGTCGAACACGATCGTCAAACATTCCTCGATCCCAAACATTCCAATTCAGCGTTAGATATTGCTGCGTTCTTTTTGTTTTATTATTATTATTTTTCTTTTTTTTGGTGTGCAAAACTATTGGACTGTAATATATTTTCATTACACGTTCTAGTGATCATGCGTTCGTTCTTTTCACTCTAACTTTGCATAAATGATTGATACCCTTTTCATTGGATTTTATTCATTTATAATAAAAACCAATCGCATGAAATGCAAAAGGATGAAAACTCGAATGACAGATCGTATATTATACACATTTCAGTGCACGAATAATTTGCATTCTCTAATTTCACTCTGTATAATTCTTTTGTATTTCGTTGTCAGGAGTGTGTCAATTATTCTTGCTCGTACCCAGAAATTGTAGAATGTTGTTTTGCTCGATACTTTTGCACGCTAGTTAAGCTTGGTAATGAATAACAGCTAGACTTCGGATGTTTATGCAATTTTTTATGTAATATAGAAGTATACAAGTGTGGCATATTTTGACTATATCGCGTAGTCCAGAGCTTGTTTTCCAAATCTCCACTACAATAGAAGGTAATTAAAATTTTGACGTACATTCCATTTCGTTCTCTTATCTTAGAATTTTTATCTCTTTGCTACACACACGACGACCAAGACAAATATCTTTATTCACTATCATTTGTTACTTGATGGTTTTGTGCATGCAGACTGTCGCAAAAGCCTAAGAATCCGTAGTCTAGCAAACAGCGTACGTAAGCCTGCTTTTTGAAGTGCAACTTTCAATTTACAGTAAAACCTCGGTTGTTAAACACGATTCGCTCCTAAAACTTGCTTAAAAATCAGTCCGAAACGAATTGTTTTCGAACACCAAATGATTGCGTATTTAAATTTCCATTAGTTCACGAAACCTTCAGCAAAAATAAAAGCAAACACAATATTGAAGGCTATTCAATTAATCTCGTCACTGATTTCGGAAATTGCTATTTCGAAACCAAAGTTGGGTAATGTTTATAGACAAAATATTTTAAATACTATTTTAAATAATAGATTCTTCACAATTCAAATAAAATAGTATTCCAAGTGGGTCGTCAAATTTCACTAAATACAATATTTTATTTCGATAATATAAAACTTAAAATAAAATATTTTTTATTTCAATAACGTAAAGGATAAAATAGAGTACTAGCCATAGCTCTTATCTTTAAAATACATTGTGGAACTAGTTAAGTTAAAGTGAAACGAGATAACATTTTGAAAGAAATCATTAAGAAGACATGAGAACTGTCTTTCTAAGTAAAGCTATTCGCATGTAACAAAGTACATATTTCATGCACGTTTACAATGCAGAGGAAAAGTACTATGTTTGTTTTAAATTACAAAAATAATTATATTTTCTTTGACGATAATAAATTAAATGAGTTAAAGAGTCCAAACTATGGCATAAATATTTTCAGTATTTCTCAAATAAAATACTATTTGAAATATTATGTTAAACAATTTTTTGTTTATAAAAGTACATTATTTCGAACAAATAAAGTACTTTATTTTCAGAAATACATGCATGATTTGAAGTTAAATATCTATTCAATACCTGCCATTTAAAATACTATTTTACTCAGCTCTGACCGAAACCAAGGTGTGACTGAAAAAAAGACCGTTCGAAGACGAATACGTTCAACAAAAAATCTCTTCAACAACCAGGGTCTTACTGCCCAAGTTTCCAGTCCAGTAGTTAATCTCCCACTTCCACGTCCCCTCGAGTTCCCCTGCGGACGGTTCCGAAGAGACGCACGAAATTCCATCGAACCGCGTCGTACAGTCATAGACGGGGTTGGCAAATCGCGAGGTGGCGTGTGGAAGAGATCGAAAGCGAGGAAGAGCATCGTGACCGTCGGAATAACGAGAAGGATCGATGCCCGCCGCATTAGTTAAAATCTTCCGGAACTTGAAACGGATCGTGCTCTCTCACAGTCCGCCACGCTTCATGCTTGGTTACCGTTGCTCGGACCCTCTCAAGGGAGGAAGGATCTAGCTCTCGCTGCGATCGAGAAATCTGGAGCCACTGAACCGGCATTGCGATCCCGTAATGTGATCGGGGCACCCATCAACTACTGTAATATCTGTGTGCCTTTTAACTGCACGCAACCAATCTTGGACATTAACTTTCCATCCCGATCGGAGACGTCCCCGAATATTCTTGACACGCGAGAAAGAAAAATGCAGAGTTAATTCTAATCGCTGCTTACCGAATAAGCGAATCGTGGTAATCATTGATTTTGTTGATCTTATTTTTACTACGACCTCTTCCGGTTGAAGCTCGGATCTTTTTTTTCATTGCTAACACTTTTGGACATTTTGATAATGTTTTCCTTGGAGAAAGAAATTGTGTCAACCCTTCTAGTGCCGCACAAGGATATGTCTACACTGCAGAGTATGTTGTTTTCTTAACGCTTTAAATAAATAACAGTTTCATTTCTTATTTCTTCTTCCTTTAGGAATTTTCCAATTATCAGGTTTTACAAAATATCTGTTGTTGTATAATTTTGTCAAACTGCATCAAACAGGTTTGGTATATTTCGCTAGAGTACACACGACTTTTCTGGTCGGCACTAGAAGGGTGAAAATAGTTGAGTTTTTTATCTCGATCTGAGTAAAGTAAAAACGTCGTTGACAATAATTTGAGGGAAGTGTTATTGGAACCAGTAAGTATACGAGTAAGTATACTTGTGTTCAATTTGTGTTCGTATTTGTAGAGCAATTTTCAGCGGAAGGGTTTCAGAAAACGTGTTTTATATTAACTCTCATCCGTCCCTCGTTTTCTCAATGTATTTTATTCAATGGCATCGCGATGGCAGCAGAAACATTCGGACAGAAATATAATTCAATCATCCACACTGTTCACAAATAGAAGTACAATGTGTAAAAAGTGCTCTCGAAAAAAGAGAAATCCAATCGACGAGAACGGATAATGGTTAGCCTTATCATTGATCACTAAGCAGCCTTTCCCTTCCGAATTATCCACTCGCATATTCGACACTCCCTTCGCGCAGCAAGAGATGATCTCGAAGAACAATCTCGTTGATAGTTCAAATCGAGTATACAACCGGAATCGAAGAACTTCGAATCGATCGGGTCCCTCCGTGTCCAAGGTCGAGGTCCACCGTGTCCAAACGAGAAATGAGGAAAACGAAGGGTCGAAGACGGGAAGCGTATCGCACGATTCTTCGGGATGCTCGGCGGTGTCGATTGCCGGTAAATTAATACTAACGGGAGAATAAAAAAAAAAAGAAGAAAGAAAGAAACGTGTTTTTAGAAACCTATAGCGGATTATAGATGTCACATAATATATTTTTGTACGTTCGCAGTGTGCGTATTTGTGGCGAATACGTCGAGCACCATCAAAGATCGGCAAGTGACGTCGACGATCGCGGAAAAGAGAGAAAGAACGCGACGGGGGTGGGGCAAGCGGAAGGAACGAGACTTTCCGGTTCCAGTGTTAAGAAGGTGCGAACGTGATACGTCTCGGAGGTCTTTGTTCGGGGGCGATTCTTCGCGATCGCGTTCAGCTGCGGACGCAGAAAGGAACCGACAAACCGGCGAACGACAATTCACTCGAGACGATATTAGCGGCGCGCGACGACTCTGTGTGTAATCAAGAGAGAAAACAATGAAAACAAAAAGTTAAACTCTCCCCGGGCCCAACTAATGTTACTTTATGAGATGAAAAAAAATGAAACGAAAAACAGAGAGACGACTAAAGTGAGATGACGCGAAAGAGACGCGAGCGAGAGAATGAGAAAATTCAACAGGAAGCACGATTGAGAGAGAGAGAGAGAGAGAGAGATTGCGTGTGGTGTGTGTGTGTGCGTGCGTGTGTGTGCGTGTGTATGTGTGCGAGAGACATCGTGCATGCGTTCAACGGGCGTAGGTGAGAGAAAATGCCAAAGAAAACCAAGGTAGTACGATTGAGAGCACTATTTTTAACTCGGAACAAAAGTAATTACTTCAGATATTGTTGCATGCCTAGTTATCGTATTATAGTCGGGTTGAAGAAAACAAAAATGAGCGACGTTTTAAGACACTGGTGAAATAATACACGATTGTAACGAACTAACGATTTAAATTAAAGAGGAAGCAGAGAAGCAAACACCGATCGACCGACGCCGATTTCATCGGGGCGATCGGCCGGTCGTTTCTTAGACCGTAAGCGGTATACACGTATTAATTACTATTATACACGTATATCATTACGATTACTAATTACTATTACGATTATTATTCCGATGATTGTAATTGCTACGGCGGTATGTAAGGTACGCGCGACGATTATTGGTCGGCGGTCGAGAAACAAAAAGGGAAATGACGTGGAAAGGGGGGGACGTATATCATATACGCGCGGAAACATACGAGGAACAAAGTTGAGACTCCGAGTATCGGAAAATACCAGTCCAATGTTTTTCGTTTTACTACGGGACGATTTGAAAAGTCTACGGTTGCGACGGTCGTCGAGGTCGGGCCTCGTCGCGAGAAACGACGACCAATCAACGGGGTCGAGGCGCGGCGACGTCTCCGCAGATTTGCCAATTTGTTCGACGACGGGCTTGAGAGTCGAGAGGACGTTTCCCGGCGCGCCGACAATATGGCCGACCGCTCGAGAGGATCCTCAGAGTTGCGCCAACAAAATGGCGGCCGCACGGCGAGCTGCCAGGCGGCTAGCGTTTCGCCTATCGTCTGTCGATTTTCATCTTTCTTCGTCCGGAACGTTCGAGGCCCGTTGAACGAAAGCGTCGAGGATCGCGAGAGTATCTCGGGTAATGGCAACGAGCTTAAATCGGCTCGCGAAACCGAAGCGACACTCGCCGATCGCGAATTCATCCGAGTCCTCGTCGGCGGGATCCGGACGGGAATACTCGCGGGATCGCCTCGAGGATTCGGTTCTCGGCAGTGAAACCGCGAGCACGAACCTGGACCAAAAGAATCAAAGAACCTTGTTACACAGTTTTCGATCGCTTCGATCAAGAACGTAGGCTATGGTAAGGACTATTATACTATTCCGCCGATCGACCGACGACTTTTCTTCCCCGATCCAGCGAACAGTTTCTTTCAACCGTTCTCCGATCCGCCAACGCGACGGTCATTGGTCGAACAAGAACGATCTCACGGACGATCGCGTCCTTAGTCTGTTCGCTTGTCTAGAATAGAATGGAAACGCTTTTCCGACAATTAACGCGAGCGTCTTGGCTCCCTCCTATTTTCGACGACTGCTAACTATCATTTGACGATTTTACATCAGGAATAGAGGTCCTCGATTCTGTGAGAATCGGTCCCACAATTTTGAAACTTTGAAGGAAATATTTTTTAATATCTAGATTATCAAACGAACAAACAAACAAACAAACAAACAAAAAAAATGAACAAACTAAAAAGTATCGAGCTAGAAAATTATTCTTGTATTTTCGTGAACTACGTAGGGTGTACTGAAAACTCCTCTCTGCATTCTTCGTGTCGTTCGTGTGTACATTATTCCCTGCAGACACGATCATCGTGAAACGATACCGACGGACATCGGTGGCAACTACACCGGGTAGCTGTTTTAGCGAAAACGAGAACTCCCAGGACGTGGAAATCGCGGGAAACGGAGAGGAGCACACGGAGAGGACCGCCAGAGGTTTGACCGAGAAGATTGAACCGTCGAACGAGGTCCTCCGGTGGAAACTGACAAATCAAAGTAACCGTTAGCGAGGACCAAGCAGCCCTCGCCGGCGGCGTTGTTTCTTTTGCAATCAAACGTTTTTATCAGGAACGCACGAGACTGGCAGGTGGACGAATAAAACGACATCGATCGGGGTCCCCCATTTCGGGAAGAGCCCGGTCCAGGCCTAGGGCCGAGTTTTCGGTGATATATCCAGCTGATTCGACCCCGGACGTCTCTTCGCGTGGGGAAACATCCGGGCTGAGCGTGCGCACCGTTGTCTACCGAAGGTCGAACAAGGTCCGCTTTGTTTTCGCTCACGGGAAGTGCACGCCGCCGCGAACAGCCTCGCGAAAGAGAGCAAAACGAGCAAAGAGGAAACGGCGGGACGCATCGATCGCCCTGTCCACGATTCATTTCTTCGCTCCCTGTCTTTTCTCGTTGCGATGAACACCGGGAGACTGGAATGAGGATATATGTGTACGTAGACGCATACGTGTGTACGCGATGGAGCACGAAAGTAATCGAACGTTTTCTATTGGAACTCGAAACGGTAAAAATCTGTACGGTGAATTTCCAGTTTTGGAAGTGATGTTCTGTGGAAGACACGCTTGCCGAGGTCGCGTCAGTGCAAAATTTGAAGTGAATTCGACGATGTTTGCACAAGTTGAGAATTCAACTGAAATCTATGCGAGTTCTCTTTACGGCCGTCTAAAAATATCCATGTTTCTAGAATATCATCTAATAATTTCAATTGCAATATATACCCCTTGATTCTTCGAAGTTTTTGTGTGTTGAAACATCGCGAAGTATCCTTAAATATTCTTCCATCTTTTTGGGATATCATCCTGTAATTATCATATAAGTATCATAAATAAGTAACATCACCAAAACATTCATTTAACTGCAACAATTAGTGCTCGTTACAAGGATGCATAACTGATTCAATACGAACAAGATATCCGCCACATTTTTACATCCATCTCCAAGAACTTTTCTTGATCTGTTCTTATGAAATATTTATTTACTAACCGCCGCAATAAATATTTAACAACTCCAACGAACTTTCTGTTCAATTCACTTCAAGCTTTGTTCACAGAATCTCGAAACTTGCGTCTTCCAGATCAGGTAACGCCGCTTTCAGAACTCGCTCCAACACGGATACTTTCGTCGTTGAAAGTTTCAATAGCGTTCGGACACTTCGATGATCCACAGCACACGGCTATGCAAATATGTTTGGATGTACACGTGTACATATAATATTTGTGTGTTGAGAAGGAAGGGTGAACGAAGGGCGAACTAGGTTACTCGTAGAATCCGTTGATTATACAGCCATGTAGTTACGGTGTGTGTCGTTAAAGTTAAGGTACATTTCATAGGATTAGATGTCGTTCGTTTTTAAGGTTTAGCTATACGGGGACGGGATTACGATAAAGAAGAGAAAGGAGAAAAGGGGGTCGAAGCCCGTGATCGAGGACAAGGTTCGGGAATCGTGAACCGAGCATGTGTTGATTATGCTACACGGCGGAAATTTGGGGGACAAAGGAGGTAAAAGTCGCAAATTTCCAGTGTTCTATGATGATGTTTGTAATCATGAACGTGACGTACCGTTTATACCCCCTCCTCCCTGAACGATTCTTATTTTTGGATTGGAATAGAACGATCGGAGCACCGAAGAGTTGAGAGGGTGTTTGGGCGACCGAGTCGTTAGATTTATCTATTGCTTAAGGACGTTCGAGGACTGAACGATTGAAAGTATGATTGCTCGCGGTTCCAAAGCATAGGGGTGTCAACTAAACGGCGAAAGTCACCTCGCATTGTACTTAATCGCGCTAACGTGTGTGCATCCAGTCAGTTTACTGCGTTTCTTTTCTTTATGTTTGGTTCCTTTGTTTTCCCGCGTTGATTAGTTATTTATATTTCTTTGCTGCTCTGTTGGCGAATTCGTCCGGTGCCGCCCGCCATCTTGTTATTTAGGGTACCGCGCGGTGCGCACGCTTAGGTGTTGCACACGATTGAATGTCTAGTCATGGCCTCATTGTAATTGATTGCTTCGCGTTGGAGTGCAACGACGGAAACGTGCACGCGTCGCCTATACCGGTCGGCACGGAGTCGTTGAGTCTGGGATGCAGTTAAGTCATCTAATCTAAGTCATCGGGCGGCAGAGACGTTCGCGCGAGCACGCACGGAACACGATGACGTCTCGCTCGATTCACAGAGCCAAGCCAAGCACTCGAGGATCGTTCCGTCGCGTCGTACGTCGTTTCACGTGCCGTTGTGACGTCGTCGACCCAATTAATCATTGTGTAATCGCTATTTATTACTATTAAATTATTTGATCACGCTCATCGTCATCACCGATATTATCGTCATTACCATCAGCTAATGTCTAATGTCGTGATCGCCGCTAATATTATTATTCGCACTATTGAATGACGGTTTTCAGGATCGGTCAGCAATGATACTTGCCAAATATCATTTTATTATTGAAGAATTTTTACTATTATCATGATTATTATTATTATTATTATTATCATCATCATCATCATCATCATTATTATTATCATTATTATTATCACTATTATTATCATTATTATTCGTGATTGCTATTATATCGTCATTATCGGCGTACATTGAGTATTATTATTCTATTGACAAGTATTTATGAATTTTGTCTATTCATCAAACGGATCTTGTCGGTATCAACGATACCTCGCTAACTTGTACTTATTGCTGATTTATAATTTCTATTGAAATATTAATGGATTCGCGACTATTATAGCCACTATTATTCCTATTTTATTATTATACTTATTACAGTATTTTTCCATTATTATTATTATTATTATCATTATTATTATTATCATTATTATTATTATTATTATCATTATGATTATTAATATTACATATATCGTCGACGCTAATATTTGTTGCCGCGCCACAATGCTGGCCGGCAAGCGAGCCGCGCTCGACGTCATTGGGATCGTCAGTCATTCTTATTAATGTCTCTATTATAGTCCACGTAAAAATTCAATTTATATCTATTTGCTAATCGATGTAATTGCGAGGAGAAAATAAGAAAACCCGTTTAATCCGCGCGCACGCGCGGAATTGCGTGGAATTGTGTGCATACGTATGTGCATATATATATATATATTTATATATATACACATACACATAATAATATAAATACTGTATTATTACATATTATTACCGTTATTATTACGATCATCAAGCTGATCATCATTATTGCTATTATTACATTATTATTACCATCAACATTATCATTACCATTTATTATTATTGTCACTGCATAGATTATTGAGCTAGGGTTTTATCGAGGAAGTTAACTATGTGTGTGTATAAGGTGGAGTGCACGGATTAAACACGTTGTTTGACAAGTTATACGAAAAACACATTGAAAGAGAAAAAAAATAAAATACCAAAAAAGATTGGGGTGTGGGAACGATTGGCAGAAAGGTAGTGAGAGAACGAGCGAGAGAGAAAGAGAGAGAGAAAGAGAGAGAGAGAGAGAGACAAAGGATGCGAACGAGAGAAAGAAATGGGGCGAGATGGAAATAAAAAGAATAGTTAGTTCACGCGACTATCGCGGACCGGTTGAAAATATATATGTATTTTTTTAAATTTTAAACGATAACAAATAATAAAAAATAGAGAGCCAGAGAGAGAGAGAGAGAGAGAGAGTGAGTGAGGGAGAGAAAAAGTGAGAATGAGAGGGAATGAGAAACAAAGAGAAGGGAAGAAACAAATACGAGATCTGTGCGCGCGTATCGAGTTTGTGATTGAAAAAGCACGGGGAGAAGGGGGGTGGGGGCGCGATGATTTGTAATAAAACCTGGGAACAGAAATCTATTTGTAGGCTGTATTTACTATTTATTATTGCGATCGATATATTATTTTTTCTATTATTGCTATTGCCATTATTACTATTATCACGATCATTATTATTATCGAACTATCATTAACACGATATCATCTGGATTAACCATCGGAAATGCTAATGTTGCGCCGCGGAAGAATCGAACTTCCAGCTCCTCTGGAACGTCCACCGATGATCATGCGCTCACACAATTTCTCACGTTCGTCGTCGATGAATCGATATACATAGATAACGATACAAATATATCTACAATGTAATACTTCTATCGCGGGAAAATGATGAAAACGTTCGATCGTTGTCGACCCCATGTGGCCACGAGTTTTATATTTAGTGTTTTCGTTTATGTGCCAAAACCAAAAGAAAAGCAACACGTTGCACGCACAGAATACAATTTTCCACAAGCATTATCGGTTAGATTTCTCCGTTCGGATGAATTTCGTCGACGAACACGATCGAACGCCGGCGAACAACCACGCAGAACCGGCTTCGGCTATTCTTAGTTCGTGCCGTTGGTCGATAGATAAGAGATAAATTTTGTATCGGTATTTTTTACCGCTTTTATGTAAAGTTACCAAATATATTTTTCTTAAATTAATGGCCGCTTATCGTTCTTTTCTTTTGTCTGAGATATCTGACGTCGCAACGGGACTCCGGAAACGATTCGACGATGCTCTACCGGTTGTTGGTTGAATCGTTTCACTCGTCGGGAACAATCCGACCGAAGGTTGTGCGTGTTAGAGCCGATTGTTTTGTTCGTTCTTTATTATAGTCGTACCGTCGTCGTTGTTTGTAGCTGACTGTTGGATCGCGGACATTTGCGCCGAGCGTCGAGAGAGCGGAGAATTGAGAAATTACAAACTACCATGTTGAATTACAGGATGTTGATCGATACGCTCGTGTCCAAACGTGCGCAAATGTTCACAGTCCGACGATAGTTTCGACAAGTTGTTACTGGAGTCGTAACTTCAATGAACCTTTCATCGATCTTCCGAGCAGACGTCGATTCTCGAAAGCGCGAGTAGGTGAAACGAAACACGGAAAGTAGACACTGATCTGTCCTCTCCGAGGTACTCGAGATGAACGACCTCGGTGCATTGTCGGTCACATCTTCGAAATTACGAGAACGATTCCGATGTAACACGCAGAATACACGCACACAAATCTATCTTCGAATTCGGTGATACGTGAATGTCGCGAGCGCCTGAGAAACTATCTACGTTCACTACCGAATTTCATGGAGACCAGCTTTTTAGGCAGCGGTGAGCAACTTGCGTAAAATCGATCGGTATAATAATTCACCTGATTCCTTGTCAAGATTTTCTTTCGCTTTTTAATGTAAAGAAAATGTTTACGAACGTTTATATTGTAACATTTATTTCTTTAAAATGCGACGTGAAAGAAACTTCAACCATTTCGAGTGTGAGGAAAAGTTAATTGTAAGGAACTTAAGTCTCTTTTAATAATTTCAATATGTAAATAATACAAAAATATTTCATTTTGTTTTTGAGCTAGTTATTCCTGTCAAAAATATATAAAATCAGCAATCTAGTGATACATTAGTTTTTTCATTAGAGCGAATCTTGTAAAGATTATGCGTTTAGCTCGATCATACTTCCAAATATATTCGTAAAACGGAACAACTTTACGTTGTAACCTATCAGATCAAGTTTTTAAACACTAGAACCACCGTGCACAGAAAATTTACAAGATCTTGGTAGTTGCGACCGTAGTTGGTTTTTACTGCAACATAAACATGAAAGAATCAATTCACGCAAAGCTTTCTACAGAGGTGTCTTTACAGTTTCAATAATCGTAGACTAAATACCTTGGAATGGGTGATTTTGACTCTTCCGGTGGTTCTAGTGTTAACTTATCGGATCATTGGCTTTTCGATTTGAGCCCTCGATAAAAAGAACAATTCGATGGGTCGGTCAAAGTTGCTCATCGCTGAATGAAAACACGATGAGAGAAAGAGACGTGATTGTATCTGGTGGTTGTACCGTGCAGCCCTTCGGCAGGTGGTTAGCAGGCTAAAACTTGCTGTCGCGTGTTTCGCCCATCTCGACGATGACTAAGTTTTAAGGCATTGTAAGTTGTAAGGCTTCTGTCATCGTCGTTCCCGGTTGAGTTCGACGTTCAAAGCTATTTGTCTCGATTCTCCTCGCAAATCGAATCACAACTTGACGCATGGCAAACGTTCGTAGCGTTCACGTTTGTTCCTCGGCTGCAACAATTACTCGCATAACTTTCTACGTTTATTTAGCAAAGTTTCACGCGTCGATATCCGATATTTGATTTCCCGAGTATCCGCGTTCGTATTTTCCAAGAAAAATATGTCACTACATTTTTCCTTTAGAGGACACAGTTTCCACCTGTTGACGTTCAGCCATCGTGTACAACAAAATTTGTTTGGTGGTGCGTTGTACTGCCTTGCAATCGTAGAACGGTCGCTACGGATAGTTAAGTGTTTCTGAAACGAATTGGTTTAGCAATTAAAACGGGAGGTTGAAAATAGTGAGAATAATTGCAGACGTATTGGAAAAATTGATCTCAAATACTCCTGATTTCTTAACAATTTTCAAGTAAAACGCGAATGTTTCGAATCGTAATCTGAAATAAAAACATCGCATGAGGAAACGTTGAATTGAGACAACCGCAGTGGATTCTGAAGAACCTATTCTTCTGCATCCATAACTCTACGAAAACGCAGAATTGCGTCGTTGTTGCAGGAGACGAACAAACCAGTATTGGATGCCGAGCGAAATCTGAGTGACTATGATCGACTATAGTGCACTGAGGTCGCTTTGTGGCTGGCTAATATAATGGGCCGTAGTATCGGGACGTTAATGTAATAACTCCCTCGTTGCGCGTGACACATGAATGCTGTTGACGTGATTCGACAAAATTTATTTATAGCGAGAAAACGCAAAGGTGAACAGGCAGAGAGAGAGAGAGAGAGAGAGAGAGAGAGAGAGAGAGAGAGAAAGACACACACATACAGAAACACGCAGTTCATGCTGCGTTTGCAGCAGGTTACATTCATTTTTACGACTGTTGAACGATAACTGTACGTTAAACTGTAAGATTGGAACATTATATTTCCGAGCGTAGGCGTACGGTGATTAATTAATATTATGATATAACTATTTGTACGATCTGTATGTCTGTTGCTCGCGAGATTTCGGCAGAGATGTTCGTTTCCAAAATTTGACACGCGTTAAACGAGCGAACGAAAAAGAAAAGAATATAAACTGCACCATTAGGCAGCTATTATAATTTCTCACAAGCCCGTTAAAGTACGTTTTTACAGTTAGTGTTATTTTTTTATAAAATATTGGTATTTTTATATACGAACCGCTATTTATTATAGCCGAACGATGCGCAAATTGAATAAACATTGGTAAATCAGGATTTCGTTCGTTTCATTGTTTTCCGTTCAGTTTTGTTGCGTCTGCTTTTTGCGTTTACGCTGCGCACAACTCCTTCACTCTGAACTACGCAACATATTTTCTATCGTATACAGGTGTTAACCCGTCAAACGTTTACAGAAACCACTCGACAATCTCTATTAGTCTGATACACGTCGTTGATAAGTCTATACATATTAGAAGTTATACATAGCGTTACGCCAACAATTTAGAAGAACAAATGGCTCCAGGTGCGGAAGTGGTTGATCGTCTCGATCGATTCTCGAACAGGTGAGAGATTCCTTGCGACGCAGCAATGAAAATTACGGGAGCATGGAGACGCTTGAAATTCGAAGTCTCATCGGTGGACGTTCCGAGAAAGAACAGATCTAAAGCAAAACAGAGGAACCATAACGTTTCGCGACCTTATCGAGCGGTCAGCTTATTGAACGCGACCATCGGGCTGCGAATGTGTACGCAAATTCGAGCGTTTCATTTCGAACTTGAACGTGACGGGGAGAATTCATTGAATCGGGGGAATCAAAACCAATGGAATCCGCAGTCGATGCGATCGATCTGCGACTTTTTCCAAGACTTACTTTCCGCCGTTATCTTTTCACGAGTTCGATAAAGAAGACTTTCAGGGCTCGCCGTGTGGGTAGGGAGGGGGGGTGGGCGGGGAGGTAATATGTAAAGCATAAGTATCTTCATGTCAATTACTCTAGGGAACATCAAAGACAAAGGTAACATTGAGACTACCTTTGCACCACTAACCTTTTATTCCGGGAGTGTTTTTTCTACCACTTAAACGTACTTTCTAATGTTCATTCACTTACGAAATCATTCGTCCACCGCTTCTGCTTCTTCTTGGCAGAGAAAAAGGGAGAGGAAGGAAGAACGAAAGAGAATGAGAGAAGAAGCGAGAGAGAGAGAGAAGTTGCGTGCGAAAATGTATGTATGCGCGGATGGAAGAGAAAGAGTGAGAGGATTTTGCGAGGCAGGAAACTTTTTTCATTGCTCGAGAACTATTTAAATCGATAATAAACATTCGTAGAGTTTGAAAATGAAGTCCCGGGATGCCGGCGATAATAACCGTTTCAGACGTTTCGGTTCTGGTCTTGGTGAATATTTTTCCAACTCAACGAGATCGTAAACATTGCTTCCTTCGCGAATCTGGCCGTGCACGTGTTTAAGAAACGTTTTTGAGTGTGTTCGTTCCGCTTTTATAGTTAATGTTATTAGCGCGTGGACGTCGTGCGAGGAACTCCATTTTCGGTCGTAGTCTGTAGGATCGTATCGTTAGGTCGGTGTCGAAATCGTACAGTAAACGCAGTTTGCCGAATCCTGCGTAAACGATAAGGGTCGACGAGAGCGTAGCGAGCTAGAGCAACGTTGCTGGGCTTGTCCAAGTGGATTGTTTCAATCGGTAAACATTTGATCGCGCTTTCTGCTCGACGAAACAAAGAGCATCGACTGTCTCTCGCATCGTTCTACCACCTAGAAAGTCCAATTTTTCTCTCTCTATTTAACGTTTATCGATCAGCTGTGATTGTGCATCGGTCGATTGTCGGCAACGCATGTTCGCAAGAAAAAGGAAAGAAAAGAACTTGTCGATTTTCCGACACTCTATCGACCGTCGAAGAAGAAAAGGGAAGATCGATTCGCTCGTAAACGGTTTTTCGCTTCGCCTTTGTCGAAGATTCTTCGCTCCTGATTTTTGTCGCCGCTGGATCTGATTCTTTGCAAATGTGTCTTGGACGTGCTGTCGTGCGGAATAATTGAGATACGCGGATTATATTCTTGATACATTGTTAAAATTTGTACGAGTGTTAGTTGTTCGAGATGCCGAGACGATATCGAGACCGTCATATTTTCACCGTCGCGTGTCCTCCTATTGTTCGTTTCGGGTCCTTGCTTTTGTCGGACAGGCAACAAATGGTCGCGTCGGGGATTCTACTCTGGTTTCGAGCCTCCCGTTGCCCCGGCATCGTTCGTCTACTAATTTTATTTTTGCATACCGTTAGAATAAGGCGACGTCGTATTTCAGCTAATAATATTATCGTTCACGGATTTTCGAAGTTTGCGGCACGCTGCTCGTGCCGGCGACGATGCCGGAGCAACACCGTCGCGGTGCGCTGCTTGTATTAAGGCTTCAAACGCTTGTATAAAGAACTAAATTTATTCTACCATTGTATTAGCATACGGCCATCTCGTATTGTATAATCCTCTTCGAGAGCGAGAAAGGTATTGACGTGTGTAGGTGTGCGGTTCATGGTTTCGTTTCACGGTTCAGCTTCAATTTTAGTGTAGAGTGTAACGGCGACGAAGAGATATTATTTTTCTCGACACCATCGTGTTCGAGTTTTTGAAGTCAATTGACAAAGTTCGTAACTATTTTCTTAATTAGAATATACAATCGTTCGACTTGACCCTCTTTCGATCCGTCGCCGCCGTCGGTCCGCCCGGACCCCAGCCATCGACGGAACCACGAGTTAAGGCTGATCTATACAGAGTGTCCCAAAATTATGTTACTTCAGGGAAATGAGGGCTTCCTGAAGTCATTTGATGTCACTTTTTCCTGAGCACGAAGGCAAATCGCGGCTTTGTTTATCAGTTATTATCGGAAATGCCTGACCAATGAGAGGCGAACTTGGCTGATGCTAGACAGCCGAATCAACGAGCAGACGAAGCCCAGTTCCGCTCATTGGCTCGGCCGCTTCGTGCCAACTGATCTCGCCTCTCATTGGTCACTGTTTTCCGTTAATAACTCGTAAGCAAAGATGCAGTTTACCTTCGCGCTAAGCAAAAGGTTACTTCAAATTACTTCAGGAATCCCTCATTTCCCGGAAGTAACATAATTTTGGGACACCCTACATTATCCATTCCGGCACGGAACGTTTGCGGAACGGTTCAGTTCAGACAAATGCATCTAGTATTAATGTCATCAGGCCTCGATGGACAACGACAGTCATAAGAATTCTGCAATTATCGGTAAAAATGTTTGCACATTTATCTGTAACAGCGCTGCATAGCAGTATTATTAGATGAAGGGGAAAATATATAAAAAAAATTTCGTTTTGTTGTGCATAAAATGTTAAAGAGGAGAATAGTTGATGGAAAATATTGGACATTATTATTATTGTCTCCTTGATTCTATAAAATACTATAATTTCTTAATAACATTATTTACTTTTCGTTATGCTTGTGGAACTATATCACGTCACACGTCCGTGTTTAATGAGATTTTTGTCTGAACCAAATGCACAGTATACACCAAAGAATATCTGCAAATGCCGGAAACGTTATGCGTCAGAATGATTAGAATGATACATGTAAACGATTGAATCTTTCTGCCCGCAATAATGTGTGTGTGAACCGAATCGTTCCCTAAACGTTCCGTGCCGGAACGGATAATATAAATCAGTCTTTACGCTAAATTAAACGTCCTATAGAAACTCAGCTTGAACTGTTTGTAGAGAAAATGGATACCTCCTGCGAAAATGTTGATTATTATGTGTTATACGAAAAATGTGTAGTCTATTGTGGAAAAGTTAACGAAAACTCAACGACGTACATACTTACATATATCGTCGGTCCGTTATTTCGTTGGATTCCATTGATCGCTCTATTTATTTTCTGGCAACTGGTTTGTTTCAATCGGAACTACGAGAGCTCTAGCTCCACCGAATATCGTTTCCGTTATCGTTGCGATAGTTTTCGTTGTTCCAAACGCAGAAAAAACGATCGCGGCTCCCTTTCGAATTCTTTACGAGGAAATCATTCGTAAAACGCGAGCAACTGAGTTGAATGAAATTCTTAAGGAATCGCTCCGAGAAATGCAGAACGAACTGTCGGTTTTAATGAAGTTGTTTCAATATCGTGGAGAAAGGGTTCCTTTTATTTTCATATCATGTACAAAAAATAACTACCGTAGATCATTCTGGTGGTGTCTTTCTTGTACCATTGCAAAGTTCTTTCGCAATTTTTTAGTCTCGTTCAGACCTCGAAGTCTGAACTCTATCGTTTGTAGTCATTGTTTCGAAATTCATTGTCTTGATCAGCTAATTTAATTCAATAATAGTTATTTAATATTCCTGGAGTCTATACTTGTGTTTAGTGAACATTTCTGTTAGATGCGCGAAATAGTGCTTTCTTCATAAATCTGCACAGATTTAGATACAATCGAAATATACGATGAAGCAGAATGAGTTACCCATTACTAAATCCTATTTAAAGATGTTTTTTCTGTTCCACTTTAACCCCCATTATTCTTCTGTTATCAAAACCATAAATTGAAGCGCACTCTATCACGGTGCAAAAATAGGGACTACTTTCATTCATACAAAAATATAAATTGCAAGTTATTTAACCCTTAACTACTACACCTATTAAAAGTTACGTAACCACTATGGCGGTCATAACTTATTATTGACATAAAAGTGCTAAATAAAAAATCAAAATCAATTGTTCCCACTTTGCGTATCAATAATGACGAGGTCTAAATTCGATCGAGTAGAAGCAAGTGTATTTTTGAAAACGTTACTTTTTTGACAATTCTTGTTGCAATTAAGAAACAAATTATAAATATAAATGAACATCTAATTTAATAACAGACCAGAAATAATAGTTAAGGGTTAAATTATATCGAATTTACCATTTACTTCGATGCTCAAGTACATATTCGGTTTAGGAAAATCATGCTAAGCCAGCGACAACGAACGAATTTCAGCCGCGGACGTATGAAAATGAACATCGCAGCGGTTAAATACAAAATGGTACGACCGGGACGTTTGTTTGTTGACAGTGCCGCAGTGAAAACACAATGGCGCTAGACGAGAACAGGAATTGCATTAGATAGGAGCACAGTGTCGGATCCATGGAAACGCGTAAGGAATATCTTAACGGCGCCGCGTCGGCGTGACGCGCGGCCCAGACAGAAAACTGTAGACGCGTTGGTTGACAATTAAATCATGAGAACACGCGCGACAGGAACGCGACAGAAACACATTTTTCGCGGAAAATTCGCGGCACGCTCCCGCCGACACGACGGGCGGGAGAAATTGAAGCGATTCAGATATTTCAGCTTGTGTTTGTTGCTGCCGACCAACGAGAAAAGAGAAACAAGGAACTCGGCCGGTGCCATTTCGGCGATACCTACCCTTCAAACGTTTTGGACGGTTGCCTGACATCCGGTCGGTTTTTAAACGATATCGTACTAAAAATACGAGTCCTCGGTTCGTTCGTTGCTCCTTTCGCCGTCGCGAATGAAAATATTATCGAAGTTTCTGTAATCGATGCAGACGATCTACGGTTTTAGAAAGAATCTATTTCGGAGACTTTGCAATCTTACCAAATATTGATACTTCGGTCGCCGAAAT
>CM052166.1:4610407-4644415 GCA_028455555.1 Augochlorella aurata | reverse complement strand
CAAGCGCGCTGCCTAAAAGCGCTGGTATTGCGGTATAGCAATAATTAAAAATTAAGTAAATTTTAAACAAATTTTCAGTAATTACTTAAAATAATGTAAATTTTTTAGTTTTATATCATATTTTACACTGTCATTTTTGACGCGGTCTCAACGAAAAGTTAGTGTCAGTCACCGGTGACTGACGTGGCCTAAAGTTTAGGCATTAAACGAAAAGTTCAGTGTCGGTCACCGGTGACTGACGCGGCGCTCATTAGCGCTTCGATATCGATATTTAGCGCTTTAGTATCTCAACGTATTAATAAATTCTAATGAAATTATAAAAATTATTAATATTGAAGATATATTAAGTGATAATAAGTGAATATTATACGATCAATATAAATCGGTTGAAAGTATTGTTTCTAAAAAATTTCTGTTCATGCTTTCTTTCAAAAAATTTGTTGTGGAATTTTTATCAAAATGAAAAGCAAATCTTAAAAACACCCTTAACAATGTTCTTAAGGAACAAATAATAATAAGGAAAATAAGTAATTTTAGCATATTTATTTAAAAAAATACTGACAGTGATTGCAAAAAGTGATGAAAATATACACTATTTTAGTCTGTATCTCTAAAAACAATGATATTATAGTTAACTTTGTTATAATAAAATGAACTGTGCACAAGCTCAGTGACATCGTTCGAAACTCCCCAACAGGCACGAAAAAAAATGTTCCATGAAATCATAATTGATTGAACTAATAAACAGCTGAACTTCCTTCTATTTTCGGCATGAGTGACATCGTGGGATTGCGGCCGACTCAAAATATAATCTCCATAATCAAAATATTATTTATTATTTACAAAATATAAAATATGAAGTACCACATCAGTTAGGAGGACAATGTTTCAGTATTTCTTTACATGTTTGCAGACAATTTAAAAATATTGTGGGGTTGCCAGTAACCCACGGGGTCGTTCTAGGATTAAGAATGGACAGTTTGAGGGGAGTCGCAGCAAGGAACAAAGGTGAAAAGAACTCGTCAATTCAGGTAAATGATAATAGCTTTATTTGTATAATAAGATAATTCAAAATATAAACGTCAAGGAACTGTCTGACCCTTTCTCCTGAAAAAAAAAAGAATTGAAACGTAGAAGACTCTCTCGTTTCGCTAATCTTCCGCCGTGTGTACCACTAACAAAAAGAAAAATGTAGTATGCGCGTCACTCTTGATTTACATCGCCGTTTAAAAGTTGATTATTAAAGCTTACCTATCCGAGCGCGATTCATCGCCTTAACCGATAGAGTGGCCCGCCACCGACGCACCGACAAAAGCAAACGGCCGAAGCGAGAATAAGCAGATTTATAACGGCGTCGTCGACGAATGAAAACCAAAAGAACGAAACTCTTTCGATGCGGTACGTGGGTGTGCGGACGACTTCGCATTGATAATTTAAGTACATACAACATTTCACTTGCCTCATGCACTCTCGCACTCTCGCTCTCACTCCGTTTCGTTTCCGCACATTTAGCATCAATAAATGAAATAGATGAATAGATCATCTTCGTCGCACACGCACGCAAACACTCGCATGCACGCGATCTCTTTCCCTCCTATACAGTATCCATCCGTCCATCCTTAGGGGTTCGGCGAGGGTTAGGTCGTTATGCGTATAATAAGCAAATATAGAGTAAATATAGAGATATAAATATTATTTCTAATAGTATCATTAACTTCTGGTATAAATATTACTTTTCTCATTTATTCATTTCTATCTATAGCATTATACTTCACGTGTACGCGCGCGTGCACCTGCACGAACGAGGGTGTAGGTGCACGCGCGTCTTCATAGATCTGTGAACGCGTTCACGATTCACCAATGCGTTTCGCTGTATAGTCTCTTTGTTTTCTTATTAACGTGCGTGTATGGGTCCAGTGTCAATGTTGCATTATTATCGTGTGGAGATGACTCTTTAGGTTCCCGCAATCGTTCACGCTTTTCATCGCCTTGCTTTTGTTACTATGAAACGTTCGTCGTGTTAGGCTCGGCGAACTTCTCAGAAAGCTGGGCACACAAACTTCATCTGTCCTCCGTGAGATCGGCCAATCGTAAATTATGAACTAAAAGCGAGGCATCGTCGCGGACGATTATTCAATCGTTAATAATTAATATCAATATTATCGATAATATATTATATTATTGGGTAACGATTATACATTTGTATACGATAAGTGAGCTACTCGAACGAAAGCATCGTGAATGTCGGGAATAATGTAATGACAGTAATCGGAACGGTGTCCGTCGACAACGTCGACTCGATACCCAGACCTGCTTCGACATGGCTGGCCGTTGATGTTGCAAACCTACAGGTACCAGTCGAAGCTGTTGAGAAAGAATCGAATGAGAATGGGTCGGACTGTCAACGTCACGACTCAAACGATTATACACCTGGTTGGACAGTTGCGCGTCGTGTTACGTTAACAACTACGATCAACATCGTTTGAAAAAAGAATCCCTCTGGCGGACGTGACCGGGGGGAAGCGAGATCATCTTGCTACGATGCATCATGTTGTCCGGCGTTTGGCCAGGCATCTCGAATGATGCATAATTAGCGAAGATCGCGATCGTAATCGCGATTTGTTTCACGTGCAGTTGTCCGACCGTATCAAACTAACTGCATCTAGGTTGAGTGTATTATTAATTATAATGTGCCCTTGCAATAATATTATTTGTATTTGTAAACAACGTTAATCGATTAAAGATATCGAATTTTTTAAATAAAGTTTGATCTGTAATTTCCATGATCGAATCGAAACTATAAAATTCAGACCTATAAAACGAGAAAATTAATTTCTTTAATTCCTGATAATGGTTTAATATGTTTTTACCTCGATCTTGGTAAAAAAAGCTTGAGAAACACGTTGAAAATAAAGATGAAAACAATACGAAGACGATGCTTTCCAAAACCAAAAAAAAATAAACTATTAAATTGATGAAGTTCTTCTAAATTATAGAAAAACAACAACGCAATCGACTTCTTAGCTCGATTGCTTACAGACGACTCTAGAATAGAGCATTATGCTAGTTGGTGTAGAAGTGATTGTGGAATATTGATGCGATCGAAAAGGGAAGGCCATCTTCGCACCTGTCATTATAACGTCACCTTTGGCCTGCACCGTACATGAGCAACACGTGAATTATGACTTGAGAAACGAAGCGATCGTCGAAACATGCGATTTGATTTGGAAACCAGTGTAAGTGTCGACGATCTTGGACAGTGCGAGCAGGATGGCCGATCTGTAGGAAATGAAGTATGCGCAGATGCCAATCGAGCAAAAGTACGAACGCGACGCGGGAAGAATCAAATACAAGGCACGCATCCAATCGGTAAATGATAAATGTGCGTGGTAACGGAAGAAACAGTTGTGTGCGAGCATTGAAAAGAGTCAGGACGTGCGAGATAATTATACAAAGAATCGTTTGTATTGAACGCCGATTTCAAGTTACGCATACATTTCGTTCGAAAAACATCTTCCTGTTCGTTTCTATCTCCGCAATTATCCTACGTACGTTGCGCTCTCCTGTATACATTGTGTATATGCAAGATGGTATAATATAATATATTATATAATATTACATATTAAATATCATTACGTTCGAATACAATTATAAGTGAATAGTAAAATCGTTATTATCGTTAATTTTCAATTATTCGATAGTATTGCTCGATACTTGATAATAAGATTAGTAGGTATAGCAGCAAGTTCTACGCCCCCCCCCTCTATCCCGTTTAACTGTTGCGGTATTGAAGCCTGTTCAAAATACATCTGCCGTCGAACAATTTTTTCTTTCTAAGCGTTTTCTTCAGAAGCGTGTTTTCTTTTCGATCGGAACCTAGGCTCGCTCGTTTTCTATATTCTACGGTCGTCATATAGTCGTTCTGTGGAAACGTCGTGTCGTCGTCTACCCCGTGACCAAATTACGATTCCACAAGAACCGTAAAATGATCAACTGGTGATGCTTTCGAAGTAAGTATCTGCGAACGTTTTTCAGTGGAACAAACCTGAAAGACACGTGTTACCTGTTCATAAGCTGAAGGCTTTAAAGACACTTGAAGATGTAAGTATTTTATGGACAAACGCAACTAGCGTTACAAATGCAGCACAGGCAAACTGTACTTTAACGTCTGGAATTATTTCACGAGGATATAAATTTTCGTCACGCTGGTGAATGGTGGCATATTCCTGTTAGCATTCGAGCATCGTGCAGATCAGGGAAATTCTAAGAGATAATTGGAGCATCGACGTTCGGATTTTGGAGGCAATGGGTGAAATCGGTTGTGTTTTGCTCCAAACGAGGAGCTTTTCTCGTGATGTGAACTTTCCGAGTCTTGGACCAATGAAACAGAGAATATTTTTCGATTCGACTATGCAGATTAACTAAACCGATTTAATTTTCGCAAATAAGCTTGTTAACCTAACGCAGAGAATTTACAAAGAATACAAATACTCTGGTGAACAATTTCGGGAGCACTGGTTGACTGTACTTGTAACCAGTTGATGTCACTGCAAGGTGAAATGCCGTTTCTAGCTTACCAAATCGGGACTATACGCGATGGTATGTTAATTAACGTCGTCCAAAAGGCATATCAAGGAGGCGTTACTAATGGGCTGTTTATTAGAATACACTCGGAGGACCACCGAGGCAACCTCTCAGAGGATATAAACACTGGAACACGACTGCGACGCTGTCAATGATCGCGCGAACAAGAATAATCTACATCATTAACAGCGGATTTCATCGTCTATGTAGCTGACTGTTTCGCGAAGGTGTGAACAGGGTGGAGGTGAACTCCTAGAGCGTGGCGTTCGTCCCACGATGCACCTGTTGTAGGATCCTGGCGCAAGACAGCGGGAGGGATTATCTGGGATTGCACTCTGACAGAAATATGATGGAGGGAGAAGTTATTCAAGATATCGGAGTTGGTGGGGTACGAGTGCTAATGGACACCGAGTCCCTGACGATCGATCGTAAACATCGAATGAAGCGAATTCACTGAACATTGGATATGAGGACATATGAATAGTAGGTTATTTAGGTGTCTCATTAACACTTGGCATGCGGGCACTTCGCCGTCAACTTACGCGTGCAGCGGGCGTTTTTTCGTGAAAGTTTAAAAGAATAACTCAACAATCATAACTTGTGGGAAGAAAAAATGCAAAGCGATTTGTGGTGGTTAGCGGGTATCCACAACAAATCTACTAAATACGTATTTTTACGTGGCCCGCGCTTCAGTGACAGACTGCAGAAAACGTAAAAATACGTTGCCCGCACGCCAAGTGTTAATAGACTGCGGATCTTTATGTGAAATGAAAATTGGCGGCGTTTATTGTAAGACGCCAGTTTTGTACAAATATTTAGTTCTTCGTATATTAACGTTAACAAGTTGCAAAGAAGAGGAGAAGCGAATAAAAAAGCGGTGGAGCACAACAAAATAATGACAAAGACTAATATACACATTAAAGATCTTACTGACGAGAACTATCGATTCGTGTGAACAAGTATATGTAGACTCAATCCGAGCAAGGACGCCAACAACCTTGATGGTGCGAAGAAGTTATAGCACCACAAAGTGTGCAGGTTCTTTCAGTGAAGATACTACCCTGTGCCAGGACAAGGAAGAGCAGGTTGTCATGGGAATCCACCGGCACTATCGGTTTGAACGTGAGACCGGGTTAGATATCGATACAATAGTGCAGGTTCGAGTTCCTTCCGGAAAAAAAAGGGGGAGCGACGCCCACCGTGGCTCCAAGAACCCGCATGCTGGAGCTCGAGAGATTACTGGAGGAGGAAAAAATAGATCGGAGGGCATGAAAGAAAGTGACTCGGAGAACAGACGCCCACAATGCCGAAGTTATCGAGGGCACTCGTGCTGCTCGGCACGATCAGCTGGTGTCTTCGGTTATAATACGAAAGTCTTGAAGAGGCCGCGAAAGAATTAGCGCAAGCTGGAAGGATCTAGGGAGCTAAACTAAGGAAAGATGGCCTGCGTATTCTCGAAAGACGTGGGGAAGCAAAAATGGAAGCATTAGTGATTGACATGGAGGCTAAGCTGTTTTGCAGGAGCAACAGCCCCGGATAACATTTGGAATACGAATCGGGATTTAATTTAATATTTATGGTCGAAGGTTCACCTAGTCGCAGATCACGAATCTTTTCTTAACGTTTCAGAAAATTCAGATTCAATCAAGACTAAAATGAACGTATGCGAAAATTCATTGTTAGAGGTATTGGCCTCGTTTACAGGATTTGAGCCACCGTGCAATATGCAAGATATCTGCTGGAGTAACGGAAGAAACATCCTATCGTCGTATCGATAGTGGGTAAGTGCAGAAGAACCGAGAACAGGTTTGCCAAACGATGCGGACATGGGCAACGAAGCTTTGCAAGATCGAGTGGGCTGTTCAAGGGAGCGGATTATGCTTTCTTGGAGAGAGTTCTATTGCTAAGTGTTGAGCTATGGGTTGAGCTACCGAAGATCTCTTACTGGAAGCCAGCAAACGGTTGACTGAAGAGCGAGGTTCTGGGCAGACCCTTAGCCAAGGAAGAGCAAAGACGGCGACAGGCGGTTGCAACTGAAAATAGTTTTAAGGAAAGCACTGTTACAATATTAGCGGAACGTAGTCACCGATTATTACAGGAGTTGGCTATGTCATTGAACAACATCTAGACCAATTTCTCTCAGCATATCCAGTCTATGAGGCTGATGTTCCCGTTTTAAAGAGGAGCCTTCTATAGAAGAGCCGTTCGCGTGATGAGACAACTAGTGTCAGAGTATAGTTTCTATGAAAATGTGCACTTATTGTACTGTATTCAGTAATCCCGATTTACCTACTGCATTCGAAGAAGATGACTAACGACGAAAGAAGGAAAAGAATCGAAACAGAAAGCAGTATGCAAATACGAGGCGATTAGAAAGAACGACGGATGCTGAACAGCGGAAACTGGGAATATTCAATGGCGCAGACGCAATTCTTGAGAAGCAGCTGACAACAACAGCGCTGACACGGCAAACCCGGGCTAGACCTCTCATCGTGGCCACAAAAGGGCCGTCGGAATAATCGCGGGCGTCACGTATTCCCTTCGGTTACTACGGCGATTTTCCTCAAATCGAATAAATTTGCTACGCCTTCGGAACGGACGGTCGCATCTATAGTACTTACTGTTTAAAACTTGACGTTGTACAGTACTACGAGCTGATCGCTTTGTAAAATTTTGAGCAAGTTGAACGGTTCAATGACCCTCTAAGAAGCGAATCATTTTGTTTAAATATGCGTGTCGTTTCACTGAATTCGTATAAGTATTTAATTATGTATCTTTAACTTTCACCGAGGACCTTAGCATTAGACAAATTTGAACAGACCTGCAACGATATCATTTACATGTTCAATCTCTAGTTTGCGAATTCTGGCAGTAGCCTCCTGTCAACGAACAAACGCCTTCCTATTTTGCACAGGTCAACTCTTCGTTAAAGAAATGTTTTTATAAAATCGTACCTCTTATTGATGAATGAAAAGTGATTCGGAAAATAATTATAACTTATTTAAGAAACCTTGATCTGATAAGAAAAATGCGAGGATTGCTTTCTAGAAATCATTATTACAGTTCTTACTGGGTTAAATCTTTTGTGGGACAAGCGAAAAAAATTGACGAAAAATAAATTAATGTTACATTCCAGAGGAAGAAATCAATGAGTCTACGTGTACGCAAGTTGACTCGAAACTGTGATTTATTCCAAAAAGTTTTCTTAAAGTCTTCTATATAGTCTTTATTTGCTCTCTCTCCCATGTGGCGTTTTTCTAGATCACGGAGTAACAAGTAATCCGGTGAAGGCAGTGTAACAGCATTTTAAGAAACTTCCATAATGGTTTCGTTCAAAAAGGTGACGAGGGCGATTATTGGCAGTTTCGAAACTTCAAGTTATATGAATAAAAGAGGGGTCAACGAAGGATCTGCACGTATGAGTTTGTAATCCAAAATTAAGTTAACGTATTACTACAACGGTGTTGTATTCTCATGGCATCATTTATTTCTCACACTTACGCCAAGAGCTCTTGCAACACATAATCAGACTTTTCTTAGCTTTACAATGGAAAAATAAGACCTGTGAACGTAGTTGACCTAGCATTATCAGGAGTCGATATTGGAAGACGAGTTCTATAGAAAATCTTTTCGCAGCTACCGCTATAGAGAATGGTGTGACAATAAAGAAAACAAACTGATTCAAGAGGTGTTCATAAAGCCTGCCAGTTTCTTGAGGCGTTAACTGTGTAATTATCAGGAACTTAAATATTTACATCAACAAATACCTTCCGATATGTGTGGGATTTAAAAACGTCGATAACAGTGTATCATGAACGCGCCATAACAATACTTTCTTGTTCGAAATTTCCAGGTTAATCAAATACAAAGAACACGTGTCTTTCAGATTGTCCCTACTAAAAATGTAAACTTCGGATAAAGCAGACATTTTACGAACGTCAACGTCCTCCTTGCAGTTATTGTCTCCTTCCGCGTGTCTATTTGGAAGCGGAAAGGTTGTCTAGAGCGACAGCAGCGAGGAATAACGTTGAAACTTTGGAACGAAAGAACGTCGTTGAAAGTCAGGCGAAGGAGGACAGGACGAAAAGACTTCGTTTCCAAAACATTCAGCGTCTTCTCCGTCGAGCACCGACGAACGACCTTCCAACATTCTTTTTCTTTCTTGCATCTCTTTTTTTCCATTTTTCAGGAGTCTGGTTTTCTTGCAAAAATAAGAGATTCTGTCGGTCTATTTATATATAATATATAATATATAATATAGTATAACATGAATATCGCAGTTCAAAAACCTGTTCTGTGTCAGGAGCTCCGAATTTATTCCCCTTGCATTTTCCATTACACCTTCTATCGCGATTAGACACGATTCTCTCTCTCTCTCTCTCTCTCTCTCTCTCGCACTCTGCTGCTATCCCTGCTCTCCAACAAGAAAACACCATGAACCCGCTCACTAATTCAGACAAAACTTTGTGAGCTTGTAGAGTGATTCGAGACGGAAACAACAGTGTATTTTACTTTGCCCTAATTTTACTTTACGGACTAGAAAACTACCTGTAAAGTCAAGTATACGCTTCCACCTTTCCGCGTGTAACTCTCTGGAGTACAAGGGTCAAGAGAGCAACTTTCAAATTTGTAATGGTACAATAAAACTTTGTAAAGTTGCGTTATCAAAATTTTGAAAGATTTTTTCTTTTGTTTCACGATTACTAAAAATATACAGTGCTCCAGATCTGTAAAGAATAATTCGTAAATTTCAAGGATTATATTTGAGAAAGTGTATGTTTCACTTTAAGGGCAGATTTCACTGTCTTGAAATAAAGTCAAGGAGAAATGTGATACACAGTTGTCTTGATTCTCTGTAATAAATCTCAAAGGTTTATTTAAATCGACGAGTGTGGATTTTCGGTGTTCCCCCGTACGTCATTTTCGTTGTTTGGCTCTGGTTACCTAACGTGCGTTCACTTCATTAAGCTCTCTTCATCAGTCACTCTCTCATTCCCTTTCGACACGGTCTTTTTTGCACACCTCTCTACCCTGCCAGCCCCTTCCCATCATCTCCAGCTACGTCGTACACGTTTTCTTTTTATTTTTCATTTTCTTTTCCAGTCGCAACGTCATATAAAAATAAAGGGATAAATAAAAAATATTGTTTTGCTCTGAATAAAAAACCTAATGTTACGATTAAATATTCTCGTCAAGAATCCCATCCTCCCCCAACCCTCTGAAGAAACGGATCCACTACGCATCCCTTAACTTCTGTCGCTTACAGACTAAACTAGCATCAAAGGTCTGGTACAACTGTACACGGTTTCTTATAGCTAACTATATTTATTTATGTACATGTATAAAATTCTCGGTTTCTGAATCTTTCAGTCTCACTCTTTCATCATTCACGCATTCGTCCGATCTCTCTCTCTCTCTCTCTCTCTCTCTCTCTCTCTCTTCGCACTCTCTTTCATTATCATGTTTATAGTATTTCTTACGGACACACTTCACATACCGCATGTAGTCGTCCGTGACATCGTTTATTAACGCATGCATTGCAAATTAATTGACAAAAAACGTGCACTGATTCTGTCGCCGTCCACATCGTAAATTGAAAATAAAACAGAACAAAAAATATTCGACAGTGATAAATTTCGGAAAAAAAATCGTTTATCCGCAACTATAATACGGTCGGTTGGGGTGTGAAGGGGGGAGGTGAAGGCGACACGTTCATCGCGCGTACATGCAAAAAATTTACAAAAAAATAAAAAGTATAACTAAAGAGAAGGCCTGGGACGCGAGATTCCTGAAAACTTTAGCAAGAATGCAAACCAAGGAAAATAACATCACAATCGTAACAAAAACGAAAACAATATGTATTTTCTTGCACAGACAATTTTCGAGCGAATCTCACGAGCGACGCCTCGAGTCGTTTCCGTAATAATAACAGTGTTATAGTAAAAACTCTAGTTCTGTAGTAGAAACGGGGACGACAGCTACTATTATAAACAAGGCCACCAACCCTTCGCCACATGTCCCCAGATCGATTAACCCTGCTAAGGCTATTTATACGTTTGGCTACAAGTTAAATGTACCTCCAACCGCTGCAGCGGTCGTCAGAGCTATCTCTGCTAGCTGATTTGACTATAGAAGAGCTCGACCCTTAAGGTGGACCACCCTTATGACGACCTCCGTGAAGTCAGGGTTGTCCAGCCAAGTGGGGTTGCGTACGCCTAGGCTGTTGTAACTTCTCCTGATAAAGACATTAGAAGTACTAGGCTAATCGAGAACTGGCATTACTGAGGGGATATTCGTCATTGCTGATATGCTGGAATACGCGAACCATAACAGAGGTGTTCTCCAGATCGTCGGTGTCGACGATGAGATATGGCATTTGAATAAGGTAAAGTTAAAATGCATCAGGTGGGTACGGGAACTTTGGGTCTGGTCATCCTCCCTGATTTCTCGAGTAGGCGTGTCTTCTTCGTCATAACCACTAAGACGCGTAATAGTATTGATATTTGAGGACATACTTTCAACATAATTTTGACAGATCACGGTGGTAATATGTTGCGGGGTATTTCTATACCCTTTTACAATATGGATCAACCCATAGACAGGATAATGATCTTCGCGATTTCCGAGACAGGCCTTCGCTTATTACACCCGCATTTACTTTCCAAGTGACACACAGACTGGGTGAAGATTAATACGATCTCAGTTGCGTTAATTGTTAGGTGGTATCAGAGAATAAGAGCCTACTACTGCCGTGATGACCAAGATCATTTGGCACTTGGTGCTCTCGCATCCGTCCTACGTACGATGGGGCTGAGACCTGACCCAAATTTGACCAAAATGTCTCACCCAGAATATGGCGGGTGGGCCACTGATAATGGACTGTAACAGCGCTACACCGCATGACCGGTCGCTAGACGCTACATCATGGTGAGAATCGGTGACTGAGGCAACATGGCGAGTCTCGCTGTCGCCACTGAATTCGCCTACTTCGTCACGAGGGCCCAGGTCGATGTAATTCGTGGCAAATTTCTCAGACGCAGCTTCGAAAAGTGGGAGCGTGCCGTTGCGCAGCTCGATGATATAGCCCTTTTCCCCTTTCACGATCCGGCTACTAATAGGTATTGAGCTAAGATCGTCTCAGGCGCCCAGGTAACCGAAGGGATTACCACTACATGATTCGCGGAAAAAACAGTCTGCGACACGCTTGAGTGGGCGTGGGCAATGAACGCCAATATTCCGAGCACGAAGACCATACTTACTGGAATTAGGACACATAGCGGCGCGTGGAGCCGCCTAGAAAACACCGAGTGGGGAAGTTTCTGCATTCTCCGAACAGGTAGACCTGGTTCTGATACATGTATGATACTGCGTCTTTCTCGTGGGCGGATGAGTGTTATGCACAGTTCAGCCATGGAGATGACAATATACAGTTGGAAAATGGAATTATGAGGCTAGACTTATATCAAACTGGACACACGACATTGGGGTTAACTTGTAGGAGCCATCCCTACAAACAAGAGATTGTCTGACCAGCCTGGGTAGTCATGGATAGTAGTCATGGTGGCAGACTGATGAGGGCGTTAGGATGGCTAGACAGCGACAGCTGCATTCCACCCTCGGATCATCGGGGTTGGAGCTTGCTATCGCGAGCGATGGATTACAGGCACGAAGTCCTTAAAACACTGGTCAGTTCCAATGTTCGCAGAAAAAGTAGCTACGCAAGGAGTGGGGTCGCGGCGCATGCGCAGGGTAAACATTATAATTCTGAACTGCGATTGGACAGACGTTTTACATTGCTTCGCGCTCGCAGTTCAGAATTATAATATTCACGCGTCCCACTCCGTGCGTAACTACTTTTCCTGCAAATATTGGCCATTCCCCGTGGCATGGCCCTGACTCTCACCGTCTCCCAGTACTCAGAATGTACGGCCATATTCATGGGTGACCAAGAGTTACAGGCCTTCAGCAACATTATCTTTCAGGTTGTCAGACGGGCGCCAGGACTGACGTGTTCAACCACGTCAAAGCAACAGTGGGAGATTCGGGACCCATACTATCCCCCGAAGCATAAATTATAACTCTACGGCACCAAATAAACGCGCTATTGAATAGCGAGACGCTAAAGAGATCCAAGGTGATTGATTCTTGGCGAGTCGTTAGGAGAACATGGATACCTCTCGCCTGCGTACGAAGAAACATCCAAATTTATGAAGAGCGCGTACCGCTTAGAATTTGATCTATCAAAGAGTGGGTTAGCAGGAAATATGGTAAAAAAAGATGAACTATTTGTCAACATTCTTCGAAGTTTATATGGTTCAACATTCACTACATTATTCGCTGGCGAGATGGGCAATGAAATGATAAACATAGATATATTGAGATGGATTAGAAACCCAGGACTTTGGAAAGTGCCTCTCGATCAGAGAGGATTGACCAGCACCAAAGTAGAATCAGCATAACAGCAGCCTTGTCAGTCGTATGCGAATACATTTCTGCAGCGTTATCCAATAATGTCTTTTAGGTGGTTTTTTTCCGCCTTGTGAAACTTAATTCTTAAGTACAGCGCAGGTATCAGTGACTAATATCAGATTTGAATAGCGCATTGGGTTCCAATCAGGATGGTGGCGGACGGCAATCCTCAAAATACTACTTAATATAAACAGCTTCTGAGTCATGCACGGGATATCTCAACTTATTATAGTAATTGCCGTGCCCTTTCCTAAACTAAAGCTACGAGTCGACGTAAATTGTACACAAACGCGCAACATCATTTTCATCACACAACCCTCCCCCCTATCTATCACATTCACTCACGTTTTCTCTCTTTCTCTCTTTCTCTCTCTCTCTCTTTCTCTCTTTCTTTCTCTCTCTCTCCCTCTCTCTTGCTGTTCCATACAGTAACTATGATTATTTTTAATGTCTATGTAGCTAACAGGTACGTTGGAGAAGGTGTCGAGCGTCGCTTCGACGCTCGTTTCGAATTCTTTTTCTTTTCTTAAATTTCGCTTTTCAGTGTTTTCTTTCGCACGACCTGATTCGATTTACGATACACCAGATGATCCGCAGACCAATCTCGGATTAATTAGGAATCGTGTCCTGCGTGTTGTATGCTTGTGTGTATTTGTTGACCCGCGAACATATCTCTCTCTCTCTCTCTCGGTCTCTCACTCTCTCTCACTCTCTCTCTCTCCCTCTCTCACTCTCTCTCTCTCACTCTCTCCCTCTCTCTCGACGAATAAAAATTACAAAGTCGTGTATAACATTAATATTACTTCTTCATTATTGTTATTTTTTTGTCGTTTTAGTATACATAGCGCATATGTATAAGTATATAGTTTTTTTCCGTGAGCGCTCCCGGATACATGCACATCCTTAACACATAAGAACGGGAACAGAGGGAAATATTTCTCCATCCCTGAAGCCTCAAATAACGCGCACGCAGCAGGTTACCGTTCCGAACTCGAATCCGCCAGGTAAAAAGCGTCACGCGAACGGGTCGGGCCAGACGACCAAGGCACAAAAACAATTGAAAACGAAGAAAACAAAAAAAAATCTATACATGTACGTTCCCACGATCCATCGGCGAGGGTTTGCCCCTCTCTCTCTCTTTCTCTCCCTCCCTCTCCCTCTCTCTCTTACTCGCTCTCATGATCTCTGAGCAACTTTCTCGAAGAAATGTCTTTGTCTAGAGGAGATCTAGAAATTCCAGTCGATTTTTCAAAAAGAAACAAAATAAAAACGAAATGAAGTAGGAAAAGAGGACCGGGGCGACAGGAAAAATAAAATGAAGGAGGCAAAAATGCATACGTTGCGTGTGGGTGTGCGTCGGTGTATATGTGTGTACGTGTGTCTAGCGATAAATAAAAGTGAGTCGCAGTTTCCGACTAATCGATCCTAAATCATCGAACCAAGGTTCGGGTACGAATGAACGCTCGACTAAATTCGTAACTATGGGTCCCTCTCTTCTCTCAGTCGACCTTCCTCCCTCATGATTTGGCACGATACAGAGAACTCACAGGTCGGACACGGGAGCAAGTGAAGAAAAAGAAACGACTAAACGAACAAAATTGCTATCCATAGGTGCGAAGGGAAGAAAAGGCGTCTTCGAAAAGGCGAAATCTATTGCGAGGTACGTATACTAAATATGCGCACACACACACATACAAGCGCGTGCGTACGTACGTATGTATGTATGCATGTATGTGTGTATGTGCATTTGTGTGGGAGAGTATACATATAACATATCGTCGAGTTCCTTTTTCCCACTTCGACTAACGAATTCCTTATTTTCGTTAACACGCGGAAAAACTTCGAAACGTGCCTGATGCAGCATCTCTTTTCTTTCTGTCTTTTTCCGTCCGTCCTTCCTTCTTTCTTTCATTCTTTCTTCCCTCCATAGAATTTTATCATTAACGCCGAGAGGAAAAGGAACAATGTTCCGTATATAACCTGTCCCCTCGTCTCCCTCGAACTATATAGCCTATGTACATAAATACAGTCGTTGTACGCGAGGATATTCCCGTAATTCTCGGAGACCGAATTCAAGACTAAAAATTAAGGCGTCCCTTATTATCCTGAGTATATGAATAATGTTCTATGTGGCAGCCCGACGTCGGAGCGTGCTCGGTAATCCCGATTTTATTCATCTATAAAAACCTAGCTTCCCTTTCATCATCCTCCCGTTTAAATCTTAGTCTTTTCGTTTCGTTTACTGTGCTTTCGTTCAACGTACACGCGCATCCCCGCTCTACTTCCGTGAGTAAATGATTCCCCAGAATCGTTGTTGAAGCGCCCGTTTCATCTTCGTTTTCTTTCTTAATATTCTTTAGCGACCGCGAGGTTAACGTATAAAAAATCTGTCAAAAATATAACGGGAGCTACGCACCTGGTAATCGCGGGCGTCGGAACGCCAAAACTCTACTGTGGTTAACATGTGTAAGGCAATTGTGTATCGTCCTGTACTCGATATTCTCTACCGGTATGCCGCTAAACCGTGTCTCTATCAAAATGAAACTCCACCCGACCAACGAACGCCGAGTTTTCTTTCCGCGAGAAACGCCGGAGCTGCGTTTGATCCTCCCCGTACCTAGACTCCGCGAAGCAGTTCGCGCGATCCGGAATCGCGGCACTGCTGACCACAAGCATCGGGAACACCTCTGCTCGTTCGACGGAAATACGGTGATATTTCGACTGCGAACTCTTTAGTTTCGTATCTTATTCGAGAAGGGGCTAGGGCCGAGGAACAAGTACACCGTGTTAAACTCCGTTTCGGATTTCCTATAAAAGCATCAAAGCACGCAGTCTAGTGGCAGTGAATCAATATTATGCAACCCCTGCTGGTTTCTAAACGTTCTACCAGCGAAAACTGTAATCAGGTACACGTGGACGTCGTTTGACTCCCAAAGTCCTCGTCACGGATCTCTGCTTGTAAAAATCGGTTGAAGTGTTCGTGGTCCAAAAGAACGTTGAATTCGTGCGCGTAGCCACGCCGGTGCCATAATATTGAACACGCGGATTATTCTCTGCAGTTCGAAACACCACCTTGACCGAGGAGAAACGATTGAAACTTTAGTCCCGGTGCGTTCTACGGCATCATATCGCGCCGATCAAAAGCTGCCGAATTTAATCGATCGATCGAAGAAGAGAGAAGGAACGAAATCCGCGACAAGGGTTTTCAAGTTACTCGGCAAACGAACTCCTTGACGCGTCTGCGATTGAACCCGCCCCTATCCCGTCTCGAACTGTATTCACTCTGAAACGTGTTCTGAACTGCACATTATTACGCGCTGCGATTATATATGTACCTATATAAATTTCAAGCACTTGGGTTGCGATTCAGGTTTCGTCATCGTGTCGTCGATTAAGTCTTTAATTAACCTGTACCCGTATGTGCGTGTGTGTAAGCGCGCGCTTACGCTTGCGTGTCTCTATGGTCGTCCCTGTATCTGTATGCGTGCGTATACAATATATATTTATATATTTTATATAGCGTATCTTCATCTGTTACCGCGCATCAACGACCACTCGAATTACGAAATACATTCAGAGACATTGTTTCCGGAAGCACGTGCACGAGTTGTCGATCCTCGGCCCAACTTACCAATCCCGTCCCTCTTTAGATCCCGCGCGCCATTGTTGAGTGTATTTCCCTAACGGCCCTCTCCGCGGGTCCGTGCACCAAGTGTCTCCATGCGTTTAGTTAAGCGATTACGTGTGTGAGTACCCGGTGTGTCGAGATTTTATATACGTGTGCTCCGCGCGCGTGTGTGCTTTACGGTGTGAAAATGTTTTGTTACACCTTCCTTTTCTCTATTTCCATGTTTTTTATCTCTGTTTCTTTCTCTAGCACTCGGTAGACTGTAAAAGGTACGTATATAAACGAATACTGTTACCTACAAATATAATGAACACATTATTTTGCCTTTTCTTTTCATCGTATCCCCCCGCGAGAGCACTGCACTCACATGCGTCTATTACTCGACGCCAATAAACGGATTCCTTTCGATCGGCTGCGATAAAACACATTTATCATTTCGTTTCCCTCGTCTCTTTTACATACGCGTCCGTATTTCGTTACAGTATACTTAGATACGTGTGTGTGTGTGTGCGCGCGTGCGCGCGCGCGTGTTTGTGTTGTATAATATATATAATCCCTAGCATAATATTCTCATTTTTCATTGATTTCTTGAAATCTTATTGAATAATCGCGCTGCAATCGTTCACATTCGAACGATTGGTTCGCCGTGATAAAATGATTAAGAATCATCATTGTGTTAGCAACTAAATGCTAGAAAAAAACTTGTAACTAAAAGTCGTAACAATAATGATAGTAGTAGTAGTAATAATAATAATAATGATAATAATGATAATAATGTAATAATAATAATAATAATCATAATAATAATAATTGTTATTATAATGATAATAAGAATTATTAATGATAATCATAATATAATAATAATCATAATAATAATAATAATAATAACAATAATAATAATGTTAAGGTCAATATTTAGTATTGTTAATTTTCATCGCGTCTTTTTCGCCTCAATCTCCATCGTCGCATTCTTTCTCGCACGCACTCGCGTCTCCGTATATAATTTTTAATATATATGTATATATGTTTGTGTCATTTACATATGCGTGTGTATGTGCTGATATAAACCTATATATGTGTATATATACATATAATATGTACACGATTTATTATATATATACATTTTAAAAGCGTAGGTAAGTGTCTCTATCGGTTTCGCGCAGAGACAGTTCTCTTCTCGTGTAAAAACTGCGTCGCCGCTTTTTCGTTTCCTTTTTGTTTTCCTCTGTTTTCGTTTACGAGCACCGTGGCGAGCAAATTAAAAAATAAATCGTAGCGAACTTTTTCCGTGAACGCGGCATTATCTCAATCGAGATTCTCCTCGTTAAAGCGCGACGTCTCCCCGAAAACGAACTTTGTAAAAATATCGTGCAAATCCCCCCCCGAACTCTCGGCAAGCACTCTGTCTATCTCCTTGTCGAGACAGTTTCAGCAATTGCATCGGTTAAGGACCGTCTCGCCAATTTCTTATCGACTTTGAACGTCTCGTTTGCTTGTACCGCATGGTTCGAAATCTCCCGCGACCCGCAACTTCAATATTGTCGTTTATAATACCGTGAGGTGCGATAGCATGACCCAGGCCTTGTTTCGTGGGGAAATGACAAAGCGAGAGTGAAATAGTGCAAATAAAAAAAACGGTGCCATGAAGGTCTGCGTTAGGTTCTTGCTTTGAGCGGTAATTTCCAGCAATGGCAATACACTATAATCCTCGATATAAACTGTATTTCTTTCATTCGCTGGAATTTTTAATAAATAGAGTAAGTATTGCAGCCGTGTGTACTATGAAAATGTAGTTAAGCCTTTGCAGTCCTATCCTATGGCATAACATTCGCGCGTATTTCGCTGATTTACATTATTCTCGCGAATACTCGTAACTATACTCGTTATGTATGAAATGCATAATTCACTGTATAATGTTACTATAAATCCTGCGCACTTCATACTCGAGGATCTAATGCGTGTAAGAGCAATCGCTCTAAATACGTTTGCAAAGTCACATATATTATAACAAATTCTGAAAGAAAATGGAAAAGACACTTGGGACTGCAATGAGTTGAATCAAAGTCGAGTAGTACTCTTGTATCCGAAATCCAGGCCGTATAAAAAGTTCGATGAGATAGGTGAGAGACGGTCCCTGAGCCGATACGATCGCTGCAATTTCCAATAATTAATGTAACAAAAGCTAGCGATCCGCTACCGAGGCCTGTTTCGTCCGAAATTTGGTTATTGTACCCGATCCAAGTATCGCGGAACGTCTTCGTTTACTCCGCGAGAAAGCTAGGGTCAGGAATGAAACGGAGGTGTAAAAAGGGACTGCAAAAAGTACCTGGTGTATCACGTGTCGATCGTGTTCGTGTTGCAGCGTCGCCGATTTAGAAAGATAAAAAAAGAGGAAAAGAAGAAAAAGAAGAAGAAGAGAGGACAGGAAGAGAACAGACCCGACGACATCGATTCGTAATTTACACTATATATCCTCCCAGCGGAAAACGTTCGAAAAAAGGACGACTCCGGTTCAAGGTACGCGGACCAAATTCCGTGTGTGTCTGCAAGTGTGTCTAGGCCCTGTGTGCTAAATGCGAACTATTCTTATCTACACGCTCGTGACTCATTCGTTCACCTACTCTCGCAAGTCTGTCGTCAGGATATAGCCACAACCAGATGCATCGGATCATGTCATTGAAGGTGCTATTAAATCGAAACTTCCAGATCGCACAGCGATCATTAATCGACCGGCAAACAATTACTATTTGGGGACAACGACTTCAGGAGTGAAACAATCGCGACTCGATAACAGAGCGGTTACCCAGTCGCCGCAGTCGGCTTTAACTTCTGTGAAATTTTCGCGCGAATAATGGCATAGTGAAACGTGACGTCGTGGTGTGTTCGCCTTCGATCCGAAATTAAATACGCAATCGTGCAGACCAAGGAATGAACAGGTTTTTCTTTCCTTCGTCAGCGATCGAAGCTCGAACGTAAATTCCGTATACAAACGCGAGGATTACGAGAAATCACCGTGAATGACCACCGCGCGCATTCTACGCGCCGACGATTCGATCGCCAAAACTCGCTGGTTAAGTCACTCGCGGTCGCGTCGATTAGAAACACGCAACCTGTCGTGCATCGGCACGACCAACTCTTCCAGTTCTCGGCAGCGGTTCGCCGTCGCGGAGAAAACTCTTTCCCGGGCAACGAGTTTTGGAAAAAGAATCGTCAAAGTTTACGCGTGTGCTTTTCTTTCTCAAAAGGAAAGCTACACCTACGACCGGTTCAGCTGTGAGATACGTCCTAAGACCAGTCAGTTGGGAACCGGTGATGCCAACGCTGAATAAATTCCGATAAGATTCCGGTACTACCCCGTGCGCATGATTTATTATCGCGTCGAACGAAATTCAAAAAGATCGGAAATCGAACGATCCATCGTCGACGCGGCCGCTCTTGCTCAGGTTCATCCCGAATCCTGGCGACGAATTAGCTCTTCGAATTATACGGGTTCCCCGCATCTTCTTCTCAGCTACGCGCCTGTTTATGCCATTGGCGCAAAAACGAGCGACGACAGAAAAATAGACGGCGAACAGTGATTCATTAGATGCTCGTTTCGATCTCAAATACTTTGAATATCGTTACATTCCCTTGTAATATATTTTCTCGAAAATATACACGACGCAGCGTTCCCAAGCTGCTTGGAACCGGTCTTAGTCGATAATCTGCGCGATAAGACGACACTGATCGAGAATTCCAATAATAAAAATAGAATCGACTTTATATAATATATTCGACATGAGCAACGGCCGGCCACGTACCTGCTCCCTTCGTTTTCTTCTGCAATGTGCATTTTACCAAGCGTGCGCGCGCCCGCTCACGCTTGTCCAAGGAAAACCAAAATCCCTAAGAGGAAATATCGGAACGTCACGACAGTGCGTCCCGTCTATGCTAAGCTGAACTCAGTCTTGCGTCCTTACTAATCTCGTCCCGGAGCGAACCAACCAAACTCTCTCTCTCTCTCTCTCGCGTTCGCTCTCGCTCTCTCTCTCTCGCTCTCTCTTTCTCTCTATCTCTCTCCGTGCTTCCTGCGCCTCGAATCCTTTACAAATATAAATCATTTTGAAAGCTCTACGTCGGCCTCTTCGGTCTCCTCTAATATTTGGCACCAATTCTTTAGTGTGTTCTCTGCTCGATGTGTTTCGATTGATATTATCCGATTGTTCCTCTTCGCGTGAACGAAACTCTCGGCCCCTCCATGGTGTGTCTCCAGAACGTATGGTTGATTCGAGACACGGCTGCTCGATGACGGCCGTGCATCTCTGTCTCTGTTTTGTGTTTTCGTGTGTGTCGGGATGACGACGTGTCTCGCGCGATTCTTCGGCGACTCGCGTGAATCGCGGAACAACCGCGAACTCTCTCCTGTCGGTCGCGATCGCACGTGCGTGTCCCCGGTGATGCAATGCGGTCCGCTCGAGGCCCTTCTCCGGAGACGGTCTCTTACGCGATTATTGAGACTCGTCTCCGAACGCAGAGTGGTATCGTCGTTGCGGATTCTCTTACAATTAGATTCGTACGTACCGAATGGGATAGTTGGTCGGCTGGGATCTGATACGACCAGCTGAGTCTCTCCTCAACGCGTCATGGCGAGACTCCTCCGTAGCTGACTGAGCCTCGCTCGCAGCTTCTCCTGCCGCCTCCGCAACTCAGTCACCTTCGACACGGTAATCTGACCGATTTCGTTTAACATATCACAGTACACGGCCGCCTGCCTGAGGATCGCGACTTTCGGCGCCTTCTCCTTCAACTCCACCGCCGGAACCAGCACCCGCAGCTCCTCGAACGCGTTCCGCAGCTCTATCCGCCTCTGTCGCTCCATGTTGTTGTGCAGGCTCCTCTTCTCCGTGTCCAGCTCGTCATCCGACGAGCTTCTCGAGGTACTCGGCACTGGAATCTTCACCGGCGGCGGTGGCGGCGCGGCTGTCACGCATCGAGCAACCTTGGTTCTCCTTTGATACGGTCTGTGGCGGGCACGTTTCACTGGCTTATAGTCCGCCTGTGCTGTCCTTTTTCGCGTCGCATTCGATGGCGGACGTCCACGCGGCCGCGGGGCCTTCTCCTTGAACGCGGTGTTCACTGTCAACTGGAAGTGCTGCTGGTCCGCTGGGCTCGGGTACGTCGGTAGAACCGCCGGTCTGCAGGGCTTCTCGTACGACACCACGTCGATCTCTTCCTCTTCTGCAAGGAGCGAAACAGAGACAAGGTTTAATGGCTGCTGTCGTTTCACGGTGGACATTATTCTTTTATTTTGTTTACATTTGAACAATTAACTTTATATTTATCGATAAGACGTATTCTATTTTTGTGTTCTTCTGTTTTCTCTGTTTTTGAATAACGAACTCTATGCATCTATCCATTAAGACATATTCAATTTTTGTATTCATTTATTTTGCTTGTCTTTTTTATCGAAAGCATTTTTTTTGTTGTTGCACTTTGTTTATTTTCGATGAACAAATTTAATACCACGTTAATGGCTTCACTACCCTATATTTACTTACAGTTAGATGGATTTTTCTAATAAGTTTCATTCACTTTTAACCTCTTAGGCACGGCTGAATTTTGCGCGGGGATGTTTCTCTGTACGCCAGAGTTCGATGCGAATTACGAATTACATTACAATATATGACAGACAATGCTGCACATTTGAATCAAGTTTCCATCATTTTTCTTAAAGATATGATACATATACTTTCACTTTAATCATTTACTTTAATAACTAATAATACAATTGTGTAAAGCACGAAACGTCCACGAAAGCCACTATAATGGCGCGTCGTGCCGAAAAGGTTAAACGAGAAAGTATTTCTCCGATTTTTCTGGACACCATTCCCTTCAAGGGGTTGCCCAGTAAAATATTTATCGAAGAGAACACAATCTATACAGCGAAATATTGTTTATTAAAGAACACTCAGAGTTTAAACTGTTAAATATTTAAATCATTCGCAATACTATTAATAGAGTAAAGGAATTTCATAATAAACATCGTTTGAAACTATTCATTTATATAATAAATCCACCGATAATTGTAGCTCTTCCCATAGAAGTTTACCGACTGAAAAAGTAAACCACAATCTATTTCCAATAAAATCAATTTATATTGTACATATTATTCATCAAAAGCAACTTTTGATTTACTTTTTAATGATAACCTTAACAGCCATATAATACGTGAGACTATTGATCCGTACGTTCCGGAGGAAAATTTATCTATTGCGAGAAAATCGAATGACAAGCGATGGGCAAGCATTCGAGGTGAGACATCGTCGAAAGTAGCAAGTACCGGTGAATAAAAAGAAAAACTGCGAATGTGTGGTTTTCGTTGAACGAGTTAAAATCATTTAGCTTTAGCGGCCATGGCCGGCCGTAAAACTTCGCTAATTAGTTTGGATGGAACAAGCACGCCTCTGTCTTAGCTTCGACGATTCTCTATTCAGGGTGAAGGCCGTCTGTAAACAACGGAAAGATCGCGTCACCGCACTTCCAAAGAGAAATAGAGAGGAGAGAGCGAGGAAGAGGCGAAGAGAGGGGAGAAGAGAAGCAGCGAAACTCGGAGAGCCAAAAACGTAAAAAAAGCGGTTGATGGAAGCAGTTGCGAGCGTGAACGAGATTACGCCGGATGCTCCGTATCGTTTATCTGAAGATCCTCGTCTACAGCCGCGATTGCGCGTGGCGGAAGGAGGAAGAGGAAAAAGATTGAGCGAGGGCATAATAGCGGAATCTCCTTTAGGTGGTTGTTGGCGTAGAGGCGTTCGAAGGGACATTCGATACCGTGGGCGTTTCTGCAAACTGTGTCATCCACAGCGTCTGGCACAATCAGTGGAAATCCGGTTGGTTCAGATTCCTCTCTCGTGCGGATACGGGTCATAACTCTTTTCTCAAGGACAGATTCGAAATACAATCGCTCAATGTCGATGTAACGTGTTTCGCGCCAACAGGCCCGGGACCAATTACACCGATCCACCGGCGAACTTTATCGTATCACTATTCGCTCACGGGGATTAACTGTAACCCGGCTCGTAAATTCATCAAACTAATCTCCGTGAAACTTCGAGACAATAAAATTACTACTATTATTGTTACCTATCTCGCTGCTCGATCGGGCAATACAGGACTTCGATCGACCCAGACACCCGACAACAATGCGAACGAATTGGAAAAATTCGTCGTGACCAGATTCGATACCGTGCACTAGAAAATAACAAACCTCTTATTGTCTTATTTTTGCAACGTCAAGATTAGTATCAATTACCGAAATCCAAACATCACGACGGTCGGGATTGTGAACGCATTAATTCGCGAAAATTTAAATTACAAAAATCGAATTCAACGCAGTTTTTTTTAGACAATATATCATAATTATATTATTCACAAAATTTATCCTGTTTGTATTATTAATAAAGTATCATGATAATCGCACTATTAAAAAGGTGTATCATATTATGTATTATACTATCAACACTTTGACTGCCGCGCCGTCTACATGTAATTGACAAAGTTATTTGAAATTAAAATCTTTGAAATTATTTTTATGCTAATCCATTGGGTTGTTGCAAAATTAATTTCGATTTTTCAGTAAGCTATCTATTTGGAAAACCAAAATTACTTTTGCAACGAACCAATAATTTCTTAATTTTATTTTTACTCACGAGGTAAGAATATTGAAAAAGTAACTGACGTCATATAACTTTGCTTTGTAATTTTAACACTGTAACATAAAATTGAACTACATTGACGACATCGTAGCTAGTTAATGAACTGCAGACCTTTATGCAAATACAATGTATGTAGAACAATCTAAGCGTAAATATTTAAACAATCACACCATACGGTTTATGTACGTGTAAAAACAAATATAATTGAACAATATCTAGGAAGAGTTAGATTCAACTACCGTTGCAGCATTATGATTTTTCTCGTATGCTTAAACGGTCTTTCACGTAAATAAATGAATGAAATAAAACGAATGAAATAATTTAACAAAATAGCAGGAGCAATATCATCCATCATAAGGAAGTTTACAAATCTTGCTCAATCTTTAATCTTTAAGTACTTTTTAACAGACAATTCGGAACACTGGAAATGCTAGAAATGAATAAAACCCACAGTCTACTAATTAGCCAATAAATGAATACTTTTAGTCGCATGTTGAACCGAAAGAAATGTCGCAATAAGAACTAAACGTATGAAATAATGATTACTATGTATGCACGAAACATCGCGCATTAGGCTGTGTAAACAAACGTTTAACCAAGAATGTGCCTCCTTATCACAGGAATTAACTTCGCAGCTTCATTTTCCGCACAATTGGAACGCAATTCATAGTCGACGCTTCACCGAACACGTTAAATATTGAGAAACGTAACATTACATCGCCATTCGAATCGACGATATAAAACTGTACGAATAAATTGAAATGAAACATGTTCGCACGCGAGAGTTCCATTCGCCTGAGCTCGTTAAAATTATCGATTCTTATCGGCTGCTTCGACTATTATTATACCAATAAAATGCCAGGAAAGTTTCTATTTAAATTACAAAAATTCCTGGCCGGATTATCATGGAAACACGTCACGGTCGGCGTGCAAAAAAGCTTGGTTCGCCTTCCGGTTTCACTTTGCCCAGGGTTTACGCTGCAACCGCACCGTGAACTTTTAATTAATGCCCTGCAATCTGAGAAACACCGAGCGTCTTTCTCTGTTCAATAACGTTTATTCGCGCGGAATTCGCGCGTTTCGAAAATCACGAGACAGAACGCGGTGCCTTGGAATCACGATCTCTTTATCAAAACAGTTGCGGCGTATCGTTTCTTGAAATAATTATACAGGATGCTCCAAAAGTCACTCGCAATCGGGAAATGAGAGATTCTTGTGATCGATGGAAGCCACTTTTTTCTTAGCGCAAATATAATCCGCGGCTTTGTTTACGAGTTACTAACGAAAAACAGTGACCAATGAGAGGGAAGCTCGGCTGGCGCAAGGGCGGCCGAGAGAGAGAGCAGTAAGTAGCAGCTCGAAACGGTTATTTCCAGAACCTTTCCGATATCTGAAATCGCGTATCGGTATCAATAGGTTCAGTCCTCTCTGGGAAAGGAGGCGAAGGCGCGCGCAGGCTTGTAATTGATTTACAGAGAAGGGAATATTAATTGGACGCGCGCGTTTCAGTTGCTTCCATTTAAAGTCGCGTAACGGGGGCAAGCGGAAAGAGTCGAGGAACGAGGAAGAACCTGAACGAGACGCCGCATACGTTGCGCATAAGTGTGCGGCAACAAATGCAATCTCCCGCCTGCAACACCACGGTCCTCCACGTGTTTGATCGCGCGGCTCGGCGCGGCTCGGCGCGGCTTCGCTCGCCGCCGGCCAGACGCACGAATCTTCCCGAAATTGGCGATTTGCCAGGTCGCCGGTGAGCAACTGCGAAAAGGCGCGAAACTTCTAAAAATAACCAAAAGCCACCTAACCGACACGACGCCAGAAGAACCGACGCCGACACGAAACCACTTCCCCTACGAATTCTTTTCTTTTTTCTCCTGGAATAGCGCTGTTCCTAACTTGACGACACACGTGCCGCCTATTTTCGACCCCACCCCGATTCATATATTCCTCCCTGTTCTTTTTCCCTGCTTTCTTTCGTTTGCTTTCTTCCTTTCCGGTGGTTTCTTCTTGATCGGTTCCGCGCGCGAGGCCGCGACACTCTCAGGAAGGAAGTGTCTCGTATTTCATGCCACCATCCTCGCCGCGGAGAGAACTCTCTGCACCATCGAATGCTTAATTGGACACGGTTCACCGATGTATTGGAAAAAAGAGAGCGGCTGCGAGTCGTAGCGAGAACGCGGAAGCCGACCGCGATCGGGTATTTGTTCTATTATAATATTCGCGTGAGCAATTCTGTCATGCATCACATGAGTTCCTCCAGTTGTTCACGGTTGCATTCTTCAGTCGGAATATTTGGAAGCTTCTGTCCTCTTTAGGACGATCTCTACCTACGTTGATAATTGAATTTGTCCTACTATAAAAAATTTCTTTATTCACTTGCAAGAAATAGAAGTTAATCTTTTGCACTCGAAGCTGTTTTGAGTCTGGAACAGCTTTCCAGCAGACAATAATTGTACTTTCGACAGTTTGTGTGGTCAAATTAACCCCAACGGCTTCAAAACTGTTGTTGTCAATTTTTAAAACATCAATACCTGTTTGATCAATGTCTGTCCTTACTACAGCAACGATGAAACACCTGTAGATAACGTAGACGGATACTTCAACCTCACATGGTTTAGGAAAGTTAAATATAAACAAATTTAACATCGTAAAGGTTATATTGGTACATGGTATAACAATTTTTGTTAAATAAAAATTATATTTCTTCTCTGAATAATTTTAATAAAGCAAAGAGAATGAAATGACATATTTAAATTCTTCTAATATTTTCATTCTTGATATTTCACGTATGAATTTTATCATAATTGCATAAAATACGCAGTCTAGTAATAAATATTAGACAATTGTGGTTACTACCATTAAATTTGCAGTGCATATAATCGTCAACTATTGCAAGTCCTATTTCAAAATTACTGTTTTAAATCATTACTGTAATAAGAATTCATTAAACAATTTCTTAAACAACCATTATGAATATAATAATTGCAAGATGATAGTGTTAAGAACGTTACTTTACTTTAAAACTGAAGCAGTAATTAGAATTCAGACTAAAGTGAAAGCAATTCGAAGAAAGGGAATTTATTCAATGTCCTAGAACGTAATTCTGTACGTTTCCTCGACCGTAAAATCTGCAAATTAACACTATAAATATCAACCTTCTCGCAATCTGGTTTTGTACTAACGTAGTTTGCATAACGAGCCTTTCATTTCCTGACTTCTTATAGTTTCGACAAATTCGGAACCTATTACAGTCTCTAATTGAATGGGAACTTCGAATAGAAGGTATGCGTTGTATTTATGACTTTATGAGATAGCACGGTGTAAAGTTATACTAAATTCGATGGGTAAATCGTCCGTACAGTTCCCGATATCATAGACCGTAGACCCTTATTCCATTACAACATGATTACCCTTATTCCATTACAACATGATTACCCTCATTCCATGAAATCAAATAAATGAGGACGGTAATAAATACAACTCCTTCATGAAAAGATATCAACAGCGTCAACCTAATATGCTTCCTTCTTTCAATATAAAATTAAGTACTGAAAAAGTATACAGAACTAGTGTGCACTAAAGTGATCTACACTGCCGTTCTTAGTTAAAATATCTTGTCTACTAATTTACCACCTTTCCAACGAAGCTGGAATATTTTACATACTTCATAGAGCTTCGATCGTAATTCCGTTTATTTGTTTTCACTTATATAAAAATGATTCTATTAATTTAAGGTTTCATTTTTTGGACGATTGGAAATGTTAGTCAGGACACTTGAAATAAGGAGGACAGTGCAGTAACTGATAGAGTTATACTGCATTAATAATTGGATGTAAAAAAATATGTCACATAGACCCTTATTCAAAATTCAATTGTACAAGTGACACTTTAGCCAAATATTCACACTGTCTCGCAGTAGTAGCAGAAGTTCGATGAAAATCTCTACGATCTTAGTACAGAATACGACGCGGAGATGATCACCAAATTCTGGTGTAAATAGACTGAGTGAATAATCGCTCAGACAGCAAGCCGATATTTTTTGTGAAAAATTGGCACGACCCTATCTGAAGAAAGCGAGAAGTGAGAGCATGTGCTATGAGGAACTCCGTCGCGGTTAGATCAAGGTAGCCAGGAAGAGGTCGCCGGCTCAACGTGATCACATGGCAACTGTGGTGCGCGGCAAATGGAAAGTTTGTAGCGGCACCTCTGAGGAAAGGAGAGATGACGAAATGGTAGACTCAATACCGAAAAATGTGTCCGCTAAATTATTTTCATCCGATGCTCGGATGAAATTGATCCTCTTTGTCATGCGATCATCTTGTTTATTTTTTGAACACTCCTTCCCAAGTCGCCTGAATCTGAAACTCCTCATGTGACGATCTTATCTAAACAGCTGACTGTGAATGAATCTTTGCATTTATTTTTAAAATCGAAAATTAACAGAGAAGAATTTCTTGTTCAACAAATTCTTCACAATCTACAATAATCTTGTTCATAATCCACCAAATTATTTATATTATACTTGGCATGCGGGCAACGTATTTTTACGTTTTTTGCAGTCTGTCACTAAAGCGCGGGACACGTAAAAATACGCATTTAGTAGATTTGTGGTGGATACCCGCTACCACCACAAATCTACTAAATACGTGTAATTACGTGTACGTGTGACATTATATGCGTGTTGTTTGCGTTGCTAGGCAACGCTGTGCATTTTTTCTTCACACAAGTTATGATTGTCGAGTTATTCTTTTAAACTTCTGCGCGATTCACGAAAAAACGCCCGCTGCACGCGTAAGTTGACGGCGAAGTATACCCGCATGCCAAGTGTTAATAGGCTTCCAGTAATTAAAGTGCGAAACCAGATTTTAATTTTGTAATTTTGATTATCAAGATTGCAAACATACCTTTATGAGGTGTGTATTTAATATATTTATTCGCTGGGTAAATATTACAAACTGCAAAAATGCCGAATAAATGCTTTTATTTTATATTAAACAATTGCTTTCAGTGTTTCGTAAAAACCTAGCGTTAATGGACGGCAATCGGATACTGTCTCACGAGCAGTAACTATTAGATGTGTCTATAGCCACCATCTATTGCACTCTCATGAGGGCAACCAAGGCTAGTTCCCAGAGTTACGGTGCCCAAGAGGGATGCGCACTTAACGAGCCCATTGACTATTCTATCACATCTAGAAGTCCATGAAACATCAATCGCTATTTACAGAGAGCTAGGAGCCCACGTGTTTGCCAAGAATACGTAAAACTAAATTAACATCTGAAGTTCTAACTCTAATGCTAATTTCGCCAAGACTGAACACACCTTTTGCCTATATTCTCTGAAAAATGACAGGTTTCTTAGTTGACAAGACCGTAATCTTCGCTGTCAAAACTTCTGCGGGACTTTGCGTCGAAAACTTCGTTATTATTGGTTCTTTGAGTGTAAAGTGTGTCTATATTATGAAATCTATTTTTCCTTCGATTTTCGTCTTTTCATTCACAAATTACTATCTTACAAATCTAACTATTTATTAAATATTTACGACAAGTGAGACGAGTGAGGTGAGATGAGGTGAGGTGAGGTGAAGTGAGGTAAGGTAAGGTAAGATAAGGTATCCGAACTCTATAACGATGAAACAATATTAGACTCTAAAGTTTGAAAGCGATCCTCATCAATCTGTGAACCACCTCCAAGAGTTTTCTATCCATATTTCTATTAAATAGTTTATAATAAAATTGTTTCTTCATGAATTTCCTTAGACAACTTAAAAAATTCTTACGACTCTATAAGATCACTTTGGTCCAAGATGTCAAACATAAATAAACGGCTCTACCTTCAATAGCATAATTTTTACTGAGGATGGTTGAATGTTGTATGGGGGCAGCACAGTTTGAAATTTTGAAAAAAACCATTCTTGTTTATTTTAAATGGTAGTTTGTAGTCTTAATTAGAAATAGAATACACACAGCCTTTGAAACAAGTTATTTTGAACGTAATGGTCGACAACCGTGTTGGATCTTTCGGCTATGGGGCGTCAGCGAAACAATGTACGTTTAAAGAAGACAGGCAGTGCGACGTCGCATTGCCAAAGTATTGAAGTAACGCATGCGCAGGGAGTTCCGCACAGCGGTGTCTACCGGGTGATCACTGTAATTCGGAATTGTAACGTTCGCCCGGCATTCGGCCCACGCCGCTGTGCAGGACTCTCCGTGTATGCACGAAGTGAGGAAGGTGATACCTTTTGATAAGAAAACTGTGTGTTAGACCGCTCAGCACTTACCCCAGTACCTCGCTAGAGTCAACATCTTTTTTTTCAATTATGTTATAACAAACCAACCGATTTCTATGAAATTTGATACCTTTAGTGTAATACAGATTATGCATCGACGATGGAATTGTTGCTAATTGTTAACAATATCGAAAACTAGAAATAAAAACCGTATAAATTGAAAAGATCAACAACAAATAGTTCACGACTTTCACAAAAATGAAAATATTAAATAGTCAGTGGCTAGAGAATACTATGTACTTTTAAGCTTTTTTTTATTTTTTGTTGCAACTAATGCTGTTTGGCTGAAATTATACACGCCGACAGGCAATTTAAAAAAAGAATTATGCAAGAAGATGCCATCGGAAAGTTAAATAGTAGCATTTTATTTTTATTTTTAGTGTTGTTTCTTGCACGTGTGTTAAAATAAACCACAAAAATTTATATCTATGGAACATGTCTTCGAACTATCCTGACTCCTTAAAATATGGCGGACTTCGAGAAACTGCTAACAAGGATTTGAACCCTTCGGACGGCCACGCCTAGAGCATCACAGCGTCAGCTAGAAATGTGAGGAATTCCCAGTGGTGAAAAGGGTTACTGAACCACCCATACTGAGTACACGCAGAGAACAGTGCGCTCGGTGCGTTAAGAGCGTCGTGGCACGAGAAAAAGGGTGATATCGACGAGAGGGGGGAGTTAAAGGGTAGCGTGAATTCACGGCAGCACGTGCAATCGCGTAAGAACGACCTTGGGGGTCAGTGCTCTCCGTGTAAGCAGGCCATAGTACTACGTCGACGCGAATCGATCGACTCTCCTCTCTCGTCGGAATAGGCGACCGCGGGACGAGGCAGGCGAGAGGAGAGGGGGCATAAGTTTTCATGATATCGAACGCTTTCGCTTCGTCCGCAGACACGCTTCGGATTGGAGGAAGGAGACCTTTGTCGGATGCGATCCCACCATTTTTTTTCTGACGAATCCTATCTAGCTGATTGCAGGGTTTGATCTCTGTTTCGGACAGGAAGCGGTGGATGTCTCGGTAGACGTCTCCAGGGAGAAATCCAGTTATTATAGACCACATGCGATTCGAATTATCTGCTGTAATTTACTAATCTAATACGAAACTGTTCAATAAAAAGAATATTTACTTTTTATATTGTATTTTCATCGTGCGTTATAATAGCTTGTTATAATAATTATTACATCATAATAATGTACTTACATTTTCATTATGTGAATGCCATTCGGACTATGTCACTTGTACTTCCACAGTATATTATATTGCTATAGTATATTATAATACAGTACTTGTATTATAGACCAAATTTTAACAATGTATTGTAGGTCAAATTTTTCGTATGTACTACAAGTTAAATAATGTGTCTAAATATGGAAAAAGTTATTAGGTTTTAGGAACTTGTTGACTAACATTTTTGCTATTTTGTGAGAGCGAATGGACATTAAAATTTGAGCTACCGAGATACGCTAAAACGAATTAAATTTTTGGAAACTTGGCAAAGATTTTCTTTTACTATTAAGTGTTTTAACACTACAGTTACGGAGCTTTAAAAGCGACTAATATGTACGACTTTATAAGGAGGACAAAACTAAATTTATCTAGATTTTCGCCACTTTTGTTACAATGTATGTTCGAATGAACGAGATCTGTGCAATTGTTTCTGAAGAAGAAGTCTTTGTAGTTTCAGCGATTTAAAAATCGACAGTTGACAAGAAACTATTTAAAACAATACATAAAACAAAAGAACTTTAGCGTATTTCATTCAGAAAAGCATTTTAATGTATGACATCCTAAAATTATTCGGTACAGCTGCTTGGAAACCTTATAGACATCCGTTAGAGAAAGTGTTACGAAAAAGTAGTCTGCCCACGATCAGTTTCCAGTTACGACTGCATTTGATTCTCATTATTACCTACAACTTCGTTTTGCAACGCACGCAACAGACATTTTACCGTGGGTCAGACCCGACGAGGGTAAAACCCACTGCAACCTGGAACCCTACATGTTATCCGGTTCACCGTAGAAGTGAACGTATTGTTAGATATTACGATCCAGTGGAAAGATAACTGAAACGAGTATTGATTCGGAAACTGTGCTCCGGCCTGCAGAAATGATGAAAGTCAGTTTGGCACAATTTAGAGGTGAGCCTGGCGTGCCGTTACGAGCGAACAATAATTACCGTCGCGCTGCGATAGAAAGAAAGGGAACAATACTGGGTTACGTTCCTACGAGATACTTGGTAATCAAGTCGTACGCTGGGAAGGGCGTGAAAATTCCATTACGTTCGATTGGCGGTGGGGAAAATTAGACTGGTTTCGTGTGGGAGACAGTGTTACTGGCAGCGCGCTAAGACAATCGGCATCCAAAAGAGTTAAAAGGTAAGTTTCAGAAGTGTTCTCAAAATTAGAAAGAAATTGTTCAAATATTAAACATCTTTAAGTCACATGTATTTTTGTTAATTTTCATTCATTATTAACCGTAGAATAATGATACAGCCTCATTGTAAAAAATACAAAATTTGGTCCCACGTATCTGATTTCAATTAAGATACATTTTTTACCACTTTTGTGTGCTTCCTGTCCCATAGTGCAATGTTTAGCAGCGTTATTAGCAGAATGAGCAAGAATCTCTGCTTCGCGATTCAGTTCTCGCAATCGTGATATCAGCGGGTTGCAGTCATCGACGCAACGTTCGAGGAAAAAATTGTGGAGGAAAATGCCAACCGTGCCCCCGTATTGCTGTGCTCGATACGCTCAGGATACTCGAGCCGAGTGCTAAGCGGCGCGGATATGTAGGTCTCCAGACGCTCCATGATGCATTGCTCGGCAGATAACGGGTACGAAAAATCCGCGCAAACTCGGCTAGAAATTCACGCGTGGTCATCATCTGAGTGACCCGCGTGAACTTTCGCTTCAAGTATTGCGCCAAATAGACATCCATTCATGGATAATCTGGTAAGAGGCACCACGTGTGCCGTCTATAGTGCCGCCGAGGAGATACCGAACAAAGTGTGGGTGTACAGCATGACGCCGATGAAATGTTGTCTTCTGACACACAGAAAACACCGGCATCGATAATAACGGTTCAAAGTATCAGCTACCTATCTCTCGTTTCCGCCAAGCTCTTCTAGCGATCCATAAAAATTCGACGGGATTTTTAAAGTTACGATTTAGAAGTAGATTGCGAATTTTATGCGTTTATGGTAAAAATTAGTGGGTATAATTTAAAAGAATGCGCAGATTACAATAAACTAAAAATGTCAAGGCATTAATTCGAATTTATGAACATTATTAACGAAAGAAAAGAGGCCAGTGTCTGGTTTCTATGTCTTGTAATTGATGCAGACAAT
>CM052166.1:4582760-4600049 GCA_028455555.1 Augochlorella aurata | reverse complement strand
AATTAGAAGAATCTCAGCTATACATTGATGCTGTAATTGTACAGGTAAGACGATAATTACTGAAATGACTTTTTTTTAAATTATGTGATACGGGAATGTTAAAAAATTGTTTAAAGCACGTTATTTAAGTTTTTTATCCGAGTATATAACAAAACTTCAACGGATACATATTTTAAAAACGTGAATATGTTGAAAAGAACGATTTTATTTGTTCCACCTAATTGCAGTATTTAAAACAATTTTTGTATGCATTGTTTAGCGTACTAATCCTTCTATCGTCTCAAAAAGATTTAAATCGTTTGTCTTAAAAATATTATTTCGTTTCAGGAGGTCTCTACATATACGATTGTCCGCGACTATATCTCGCTTCTGCTCGTTATATATACATACATATATTCTCTTACATTGTAGCGTCATCCTTTTACCAATTCTTGAAAGGAAAAGATATATCCCACACGCGAGAATTCGCATGCTGGTTTCCGGCTTGATGTAAATTTAACCGTACACTACTGTAACTGTAACATGTGATGATGATGATGACTCACCGGAATCGGAGGGTGTCTGCACGCCAAGGTGTTCCAGATTCTTGCCGATGGGCTGATTGAGGTGATAGCAGTGATCGCTGAGGGTATTCCTGACATTGATTTCCTTGTGCACTTGACACTGGCCTTTATCCTCCTCTTTCCTCCTGTCGTGGAATCTGACCAGCTGACCGGTGACCTCGCTCACTGGCACAGCCTTGATAACTGCCTCTGACATACACTCGGACAGTTTCTCGTGTATATTGATCTGATCATGTCTGAAGAAAGGCCCATCGTCCTCGGACTCTGTGTCGGATGAGCTCGAGGTCTGCGGTGTATCCGGTCTCGTGGAGTCGCCGTCGCTCTCCAAGCTTTTTGCGCGGCACTGTTGCTGACTCGCCGACAACGACGTCGTCGTCGGTGTGGCACTAGCTCGAGATATCAATAGACTCCGTCCCGCCGGTATTCTCTTCTGTATCTGCGAATCCTTCTTCGCCGGTAACGTCCTATTGTGTTCTTTGCTGATGCACAGACCTGCCCACATGCAATCATGATGACGCATCTTGCGCGACCCCAGACAGGTCATCTTGTCATACAGCAGTTCTGGTAGGACGCACTCGTCGAAAGTATGCTCGTGATACATGTCCGAGTGCATGTCCACCACCCGATCGAACGCGAGGTCCAGGTCGAACTTCTTCCATATGTCGTCGGACACCACCGTTGCGGTGTCGAGGGGCTCCTCTAGCAGGCCCAGGTCATGGCAATCCCAAACAGGCACCGGCATTTTGCCTGAAACGATAACACACGTTTCTATTGCATTGCGATACACTTACTGTTCATTAACTGGATCACTTAAATTAAAAAACTATACAGATAGCCAATTAAACATTTGTGTCACAGTGTGATATAATTTTTTCATTTACATTCATTATTAACGCAGCTACAAGTTTTCAAAGAAACCCACCTAAATTAGACAAATAAATATTGTGATTCGACTATTTAGTTTCTAACAATTCATTGAAATTTTCACTTTTTTCATTAACTATTATCTACAAGAAGTACCCTTACATTGTAACTGTCGTGTCACGCATATAATAATAACTGCATTTCGCTGTCTGCAGTCAAAATATTAAAAAGTATGCTGAAAAAAAATTGTTAAATAAACTTACAAATGATCCTAAGTATACGCAGTTATATTTTTAACAACAAAAGTCTACCGAGTGTCAAGAGGTAATGGAATTTTTTATTTTCGTCTTATTTTACCCACCAGAGATGTCATAATAGTGTCTCGTCACATTTCATCATTTTTAGATCTCGGTAGGTAGTTTTAAATAAACTGCGAGTCTTTATGCAAATTCTCATGTACATAAGTTACTTTAAAAGCATCGAAACGAAGATAATTAACCTTCAACCGTTCATCGATTGTACTTCATCGCAAATTCTGGTTCGACTTTTAAGGCAGAGATTCTGACAAAGTATTTTAGAATTTAAACATTTATTCTTTTGTCCTGTTACATTAACGGTCGTGAATTTTCATAAACCTATAAAAGCTGCCATAAAATTTACAAACGATAGACACAATTCCGCAGTAACTGGTCAAGGGTCGAATATCTTGTTTCCCGCCAAATTTCTGCCGCGTTATTTCACCGAGAAGATTCAGAAAAGTGTATGAATTTGAACTGCAATCAGTTTATTACTAACATGACGCATACGTGTAAGAAGTAATAAACTTTCTATGACAAAATACTTAATAATTTTTGAACGATTATTAGTGTATTACACAATTCAATGTAATTAACATCTAATACCATTAATAACACTCTCTTACTACTTATGTAATCGTGCAGCATTAGATTAATAAAAGATAGATGATAAAAAACTTCTAGAATTTATATTACAATTCACTCTCTCTTGTTTACCATATTATTCCAATTTGACGGGAAAAATGGAGAACACCCAGTATACGCCATACACTTTTTTAAAAGAATGAATCTTTGAACCCGTGCATATTTTGTACCGATCACTTCGATGTGCATCCATCTACTTCCTCCTCCTTTTCGATGTTACAACACGTGGCCTCACGTCGCGGTAATATCGCCGCGGCGCTGCAGTATTGCAATGTGTGTCGTAACGCCTTGAGCATTATCAGGAGAATCAACGAAATGAATGCAGTTGATTCTATGAAAATATGAACAAAGGTCGTGTCGCGGTTGTTTGTGTGCTTGTAGATTAAAAATATATGTCCTTCACCACTTTCGCGACACTACTATACGGTTTTTGCTGTACTCCGGTAAAGCAGTATTCAACGAGACACCGGAATCGATATCGCATGGTTCGAGCGGATAATTCGTCTCTACGTCGGTACCTCGTATTCGCGTGCGATCTCTAACTCGACCGTGGACTGGTAACCTGCCACGACGAATCACAAACGTGCAAAGAACGACACAACGGAGGTCTTCGAAAAAAAACCGGTAACGCGTGCAGCAACAAATCAAACATTCTACTACATCGAGGTGCGACAACCTGCAATAAATCACGGCCGAATCCCTACACGAGGTCATTTTCGTTTACCGCGTGAGACCGTTACGTCTATTTCTTTCACTCGTGGATGCAACCCCTCGCGGTGCATTTTTACCCTCGACAGCCACGGTGCAGTCACTGAGACAACTTAAACTTTTTAAAACCAGTGACAATTCGGTTACACTCATTGTTAGACCACTCAAAGAGTTCGCTTAATATTTTTATAACAATTTAGGAATACTTTGTTGCATTGTTTTAGATTTATTAGAATAATTAGTGGAAGCAACATATCCTCATTTATGTTATTAGATTGATTAATTAAGTAGCCGTACTTTGAGTGTGACTCGTGATGGAGATTTTTTTAGAACAACCTATTAAGTATGAATATTATTCTTTTACGTTTGAATAAAATTCATTTCTCTTGTTACCAATATTTAAGTATTCAAGTAAATGTAAGCACGCAATAAATGTAAATTTTCTTTATCCACGACGATATTGTTGAAATAAAAAAATTTCTAACTGTGAAAAACGGTGCAATAAAAGAAACACATTCTCAGTTAACTTCTGCATCAAATCAACCGAAAAATTTTTAGATTAGATTAGATTCTTAAGAGATCTGTGTAAAATGACTGTCTTTAAAAAAAGTGCTACTACATCCTTGAACAGAGAGAATCGCCAATATTGATTTCAGGGACAAAGTTGAAATCACGTTCAGTAAAGAGAAAAATCGGATACAGTGGAATTCATTTGGGCGTTTAAAAGTCAATCCATGTCTAGCAGAAACTACTATTTAGCTTAGTCATAAAGTGAATCATGAAGTTGTTGCACTGATGCACTTGGTGATATTTTAGTCCATTCAGCTGAAAGAACGAAGTAGACTCGTAGTACCCAACTTGCGCCAAAATGCCCAACACGGAAACAGTGACTCTGACACATATCTCCGTGTGTCTCATATTCACTAAAATTCGCTGAATCTTCACAATTTTGTACACTGAATAAATATCACAAACTGCAAACTATTATAAAGTTACAATTTTTCTCTATTGCAAATTGTCATTTTCACGATTGTGTCTCACTGTAAGTCAGAAGGCGCCGAGGTATTTTTACGATGAATTCAACGTGCCAAGACCGTCTACAGTCGCATCGCAATGAAGATTTAGTCAGATAAAGCTGCAGTCGCGAAACTGTCAATTATAGAGCTGAGAAAAATTGCTCGGGTAGCTTGAGAAAATGTCTCAAACATTGCAATATCTTCCGCAACTATTATAGCTTGCGCGCGAGTGAAGCGATCCACCGCGATTCACACATTGTGCGCATGTTAGATGCGTCAGCGGGCCGACTAGACGTAAAACTATCTTTAGGTGAAGTCACTCTGCATAGCGAACTATATGTATAGTGATACCGAGAAAAATTAACGGCAGTTGGTGATACGAGGAAATACCGATTCTTTCACAAAATGACGCTTCGTTTTATATAAGACGCCCAGTGTCTGCATAACTCGATCGCCTCGTCACGACGCTTTTAGAGTGCAGTTATGCTCTGCCAGAAGAAGGAAACGCGTCTGGGGCGCCGGTCACGCATCGAAAAGTCACACAGAATGACGCGACGCCCGCAGGTCTTAAACCTGAACTCTTTCGAAATGACTCACGATTACAAAGAAATTCGCCGGAGTGTATCACCATTGCGTATCTACACGCAAAGAAAACACGCCGCTGATTTTTATTGCCGGTATTATAGCGCAAGCATTACATCTGCCCGATTGGGCCCACCTCGACGATCACGAACCGGTGGCGACCGTTATCTCACGTTCCCGCGCACAGATGAACCACCGTGTCTCAATTAATTGTCACGCTCCAGCGTTCCGACTGTCACGAACATTGTTACTTTCACAGAAATCGCACTATTTGAACCGAAAATTTTTTCGGAAAAATTGTTCAGGTTTGTAGACATCGAAGGGAATATTTGAAAAAATATTCTGAGTTGCAGACGTTACGAATTCTTTAACAATTCGTGTATTTTTAAGAAACGTCACATAATTTAGACATTACTACATCAATTTGTGGAGAAAATCTTACATACTGAAACTTTAAAAAAGTATTTATGCATTTTGGCTACATAAAAAAGCGTTGATTAAAATCTGATTACATGAAAGATTATCTACAATTAATTAAATGAAAACCGCTAAATACTACTCGAGAATGTATATTTTTTAAGATATTTTTAATTGTATACATTAAATTTTAGTTGGTTCAAGCGATGTTGGTTGAATGTAAGCACGAAGAAACGTGAGATTTTTGTAGAAAACATGGAAAGATTTTTTAAAAAATTGAATTTAGAAATAATTGGGTGATAGATAAGATTACAGAAAGTAGTTACAGAAGAAAATTACAGAAGAATTGGAAAGTACAGGCGCCGACGATGGGAATATTTTGACAACCGGTTGGACAAAGGCGTTTGACAGTTAACCGAGTCGTTCATCGTGAGATTCATATCAAAAGCCGGCGAGGATAGTCAGAAAAGTAAGCAACACAAGACAAGAAGAAAAAGTGAAATGGGAGGAAGGGAGGACGGTGAGCTTTGTGGCTCGCTCGCCCGTGAAAAACGCGAACCGCTGAAAAACAATGATACATTAGACGTTTCTCTTTGACCCTACTTCGCTGCTGAATCGAACAAAAGAGAGTCGCTAAGGGGGGAAAGAAATCACCTTCCTAGAACGGCCTTGCCAACGAAAGAAAGCATCCCGCGTGTTTCGTGTTACTCTCTTCGCAGAGAGGAGAAAAAAAGATAAACTTTCGTTAGATCGTCCTAGAAGCGTCGCGTCGTCGAGCGATCGCGTAAAAACCGTTACTCGCCGAATAGTAAACAGAAGACGAATGTTTTCACAGAAATATCTCGAATTTCTTACGAAAATTCCTTCGTGTTCCTCGGAGACCAGTTTGAAATGAAGTTGTTTTTCTTTGTTGATTCAATTCCTTGAACACGGAAGAGGATTTTGCGTATTAAATATTGTTTATAAAATTATGAACACGTTAACTGATCACTTTCTTGTTCTTAAGACAATTTTTTCATGGAAGATTGAGACGCTACTGTTGACAACAGCCTGTCACGATGTCACGCGAGTTCCCAAAAAGGACATTTTCAGTTAAAACGACAATTTACACTTTCGTATTTTATATAGTTTTCATATCCAGCGATTTTGCAACTTCTGTGAACTCGCCGAACTTCTGTCGGCATTCAGCTGTGACGAAAGACCCATCCCAAATGTATTACATTTTGATACAATATTGCGAGACGGCGGCGACTCTGAGGAATCACCGCGGCACTCAGCTTTTGATAGCAATCTCTTTTACTATTAATTATCTATTTGTCCCTACGTCCTAGCTTCTCAAGCAATCTGTATTGTACCGCTAGAAGAGGGGCGTGTCCCGAGAAGACAAACTGTGGATGGTGCAGCCGCCCTATAAGATTCAGATTATTTTTACAAATACATCCAATTTCATATGATTTATGTTGGAAATTGACATTAAGATTGAAACAATGAAAACAATCTACCGATGAAAAAAAATGGTTTAAAAATAATACTTCATCGTGGAAATATCCGAAGAAAATGTAGCACTGGTGACCTGTTAACGCGTCTTTGAAAGCTGTCAGAATATCGCATTCGAAAAAATCTCGAAAGTTAAGTTCCAAACAGATAAAAATATGATTATGCCAGAAAGTTTCGTCTCACTTTCTTCCGCTAGAAAAACGGTCGTTTTGCACACTCTGCCAGTGAAATAAAATGTCAAACGAAATTTCTGTCGAATACAGATTTTAAAACTGAACAGGCCTTCCCGACGGATCCGATAAAAATGGTAGTTAGCCCGAGCTGTATAAGGAATTCGACATTCCATGTCGTCCGCCGACGATCGATAGATTGAACTTATCTCATATTAGAACTACAGTCCACATATCGGACAGAGAAACCGGTCCAGCATCGGTTAGGTGGTGGTGTGTTCACTAACTTCCGTCGAACATTATCGTTCAAGCGTGTAACAAGCCGACAGCTTTCCTACCGGCACTGTAATTAAAAATGGATTTCTTCTAAGGATGAAAAGGCGCGATACGGTAAAAGTATAATGAAAAATGTCCCGGGTGGCCTTCAAGCAAACACCAAACGAATTCCTAAAAACTAGAACCGCGAGTGCGGATTGATATGTTGCGCGACATTGCGATAGAAAGTGCAATATGCCGGGTAAACTCGCTTATCTCCGCTTGACACACATTTTCGCGTACATATCGATCCGAACGGAACGATGCAGCATTTAGAAACGAGGAAAATGTGCGCAGATCGATCTCTGACACCGAATTAACCGTCGATCAAAATGACGGGTTCTCAAAACGGCCCGCGAACATATTCGCACCTTCGCGCCCGCCATTTCGCGCGAAAAAATTCTAGCTACGCTATTGAAAATAACGCGCTTGTTGCCTAGAAACCAATACTACCATTGCCGCTTAAAAATGTAATATTTGGTTATTTAATACGTGACGCGTTCGCTACCGGCATCATAAATGCTGACTCTTCACTTTAGGAAAGTCAAATGAATTATGGATTTTTCAAACACAACTCGAAAACAGATATCTGACACAAAATGTCTGTTTCCCGCGTTATGGAACTCTATGACGCTTCGTTGAATATTTTTCGCAATTAACAAAAGAAACGTTAATCAAACAAATGACGCGAGCAACGCGTCGAGAAACATTTTCACTGTGTTAAAAATAAGTTTGTCATTTTCTGATACGAAAGGCAAGGGAATCACATTTGCGCGAGACGCCGGACAATAACCGCTTAGAGAAGTCGTGTATTTTATCAAATGTCGTGTACGGATTTAGTCCGTTCAATTATTCGACTCAGGTGTCACACGCGAGAAATAGTACGCGGCGTGATTTTCGCGTCAAAGTTCAAGCGAACGAATGCATGTGCAACTGAAACGAACTACCGAGTATTTCATAACACTATTTATAGACAAGTATGATTCGACTGAATAGGCCAGCCGCCAGGAAGAAATTCGTAAATCGGTACAAAGTATTCGCAGGATTCCAGTTTCTCGGAAACGGAGTCTCTCATCGATATTAATATCGTGGGCAAACTATCGACTCGAAATGATCGGAAAAAATGCACCGCCTACCTATTTTCTAACGGAATGCTTCGGCCGAAGAGCGTCGCGTGCTACGGCGCTCGAATAAAAGCGTCTAGCATGTCTGCTAATCTATTTGCATCAATTTGCGACGTCACGGATTCGAATATTTCACTCGCGCTAGATTTTTTTTCGAAACCGCACTTGCGATCGAGTCACGTGTTAAGTTCACAAAATAAAACGTTGGAAAGCTTCGGAACTGGTGTCAACGGCACGCGAGTCCGGCATGGAGACTACACTGGTGACAGAAAAGTTCAAGAACAGTCCGGGCGGAGAAAAGAATCGGTAAAATAGCGAGCACTGTACAAACCTATCGGCCACTTCGTGTTGTAAGCCAAGAGAGAAATAGTATCCAGTACGGAACACACTTTGGCGCGACTTTGAATATCGCGCGAAAAAAACTGAACTGATACGAGGTAGGCGCGTGTCCCGCCTATTCGAATTTCGGAATATTCCTCTTCTTCTTCTCGGTTTCCGATTCACCCACTGTAGACGAAGAGCAACGGACCGGACGAATGATTCCGCGGCACTGAATACGCGTCCTCCTTAGCTGTGGTCCTTCCTTCCGCGGTGTTCGTACAAAAGTGACACGGGAAAGTGTCTACGGTAAAATGATCCGTTCAAGCGATTCGGTCGCGTCTACTATTGCCGCGTTCTGCCATAAACGTTCCAGCCGTTTTCTTTTATTGTCGAGATTGCTGTACGAAGAGAAGCTGCTGCTGCTGTATTCGACCGGGTAAAGGAAGAATTTCATTCTCGGCGCGATCTGCACGATAAGCCGGGTGGCTCTAACTCTATCCGACAACCCAACCTTTACTTTAAGGCCGGTAAGAGGCGACTGAACTGTACGGCTAGTGTGCCTTGCATCTTCCACGGGCATGCCCACCGCTCGAGTCCCGGCACCAGGACCGTGCCAACGACCGTAGCGCCCCCGGACCCATACTAAAACGCTGACTCCTCGCGTGAGTATTTTCTCTCGCATCGCTCGATAATCGCGTCGCTACTTAGAGCCACTTCGAGCGTGCCTCCTCTGTCTCTTGCCGCCATTCACGATACTTCTCAATAGACTGCGGATCTTCCCAACATGTTCCAATACGAAAATTGAGTTTTCTAGGTGAATATTTTGCTATCCGCATTTTTCACCTACCATCGCCAGTCAAATAACCGGTTTCACATTTCTTGTTTTATAATTATTGAAGTCATAAAGCTGCTTCCATTAAAAATTGTTGAATCTATTTCCTTATTTAATTACATACTGTTGTAAAAATTGCGAAAAACTTGAATAAATTCTAAATTGTAATTTTTACGAGGCAATTTTTGTTAGCCGCTTTTAGACCTTGGTAGGTTTACCGCTAATCTAACGAAATGTCTTCTAACAGCAGATAAAATGTATTTTTATTGCTGCGTTTTAGCACGTTTTATACAGTCAAGTAGTTAAATTTATCAGATTTAGCAGTTAGAAATAAGTGAAATTAGAACGAAACTGAATAGATCAACAGGAAAGACATTTGAGGAATTTAACCATGATGTTGTGATATTTTTCAAATCGAATTATCACCTGCGATTAATAATGCTGACAATTTTTATTATGCATAAAATTCCACAGTCTAGTTGGAAGTAAGTTACATATCGTGTCAGAAAAATGATTGCGTATGACTCGCAGGGCAAGATTCTCTTTTGCACAATATGTTACAATATGCAGAAGTGCAGCAATATGTCGCAATAAAACAAGCTCCATATTTATAATATAGCATCGTTATAAATACGATTTTATAATGTAATTTTCTAGACAATTTGTTGGAAAATATTTATGTTGCTCTACATATATAGCTGTATCGCCAATACTTGATAATACGCTAGTAATATGTTTCCTATATTTTACGACACGTGTAATGACTACTCATAAATTTAAACAATTAACACTCTCTATCTTGTATTATTTTACTTTTATTCGCTCGATGATATTATCAATTTCGGTGTTCCAGAATTTTTCGTTCTATACTATGGTTATGAAAATAGTTCCTATGAAATTATTTAACGATTTTTTAGTGCTAAAACGGCTGTATGTATATCCAATGTACAAGCTATCGGAGAAAATAGGATTTTAAAGAATTTTGCCAACGTAAAAGGTTAATCCAATACGATCTCACTATTCATATACGTCGTTTATAAGCGTTGCATGACTAAGAGTTTAATGAAAATGGATTATTCACTAGCAGTTGCAAGTCGGAAATAAGTTAGCTGAAAAGAACCGACGCAGCGAAATAAAATGAAGTTACCTTGGATTTTTATATATCGCGAATACATAAATTTCCGCACTCTGATAATTGACTTTCATGTATTGGGTAGATGGTCCTGTTACTCATTCTAATACAGCATTCTTCTGCACACATTGCTCCTCAGCATGTGGCTGAGAGCCACATATTATGGTTTGATGCACACCGGCTCGCATACGTTTGTCATGGGAGAAATATGGAAGCCGCATATGAAGCAGGATTCTGTTTCGCAATCTGTCGAAACCTGTGCGGATGTAATACTACTATATTTATTTACAATTCATGTTCCCCCGGGTTTACAAAGTCACCCAGGGGTTATTTTACTACAATCATTTTTACTTTTATTACTACAATCAGTCGTTTACCATGATGGAAACAGCACGATCAACGCCCACTGTTGTTCTTCGAATGCAATTGATTGGCCGTTCATTCCAAAAACTGTAGTTTTGTATTGTAAATCTAAACGTAAACTTATCTACAGGCTGAGTCGTCGGAGTGTCCCGTAATTGTTTAACCAAGAATATCGCAAGCTACAACTGGGTAACCGATTAGTGGTTATTCATAGAAGAGATAAATAAATTAAATACGCTAATAAAATATAATCAACGCTGCGCTCGCCAAGTATTTTCTTTTATTACTGACTTCCCCATTTACGCAACCAAGAACTTATACAAGTATGCGTTACACTTCCGGAGCTTTATATGTAATTCAATAATAACTTCCTCTCGGTACATTTATTTCCAAGGCAACTGAAACAATCGTATCCCCATCATTTCGCGTATATTGTACTTTTCAACCATTAGTTACGTAAGGGTTTACAGCTTGTTTTAAAAACGGTACGCATTTGTCGTGAAAAAATGGCCCCAGTTGTTTTTGAAGCAACGTAATCGTTTTTTCAGTTTCGTTGGAAACCGTTCATCACGTAATTACGGTACAAGCTATCAATATTGTCGCCACGATTTTTGATAGCACTGGTAGAAAGACTCGGGACTTTCGGTATTGATTTCCCAGACGCCTTCTTTTCCTTTGCAATTAAGGCGTCGCAACAAAAACGAGGTGCCACCACTCCGCGCACAGATTGCGCATCCGTTTGAAACTCAATAAATTACGACTTTTGCAGCAAGAACAACTGTCCACGCTGCCTAGAGAGGCTAGTCGTAATGTACATACATAGCCCTTGACACACAATGTTGTGCAATTCGAAGCAGCGCGGAAAGCACTGCTGATAGTGTCTCGTTACGTCACTTTCAGCGTCAAGGGCTTGACTTACGAGATGTCCCGGCGAACTATAATTACGAGTTCTAACGAATTACCATAACGTTGTCATTCAGATTCCTCTGTATTAAAATTCGTCGTACTACTAATTCAACAATTTCATTCTACAGTTACGGCAGTAGTCTAAACACGTATCACAAGATCGAGAAGATTTACTGAATGTGTATTTTTATTACAAAAAAGCTGTTGCGGAGTGACCGACGAAATTTATTATCGCATGAAATTCGACAAATATAGTGTTCGATAATTTTTATGATTTTTTCGTTGCACGGGGTGACAAGGTAGTGCGGTACGATACTGATCGAAACCGTACGGGTAGCCGCGCCCGCCCGATTCTCGTGGCATAATGATACTTATTTTGCAAATATTACGATAATTCGTTTGGAGGAGGGCATTGGGCTTCTCTACTTTGTTTATCGAAACTTCGAAAGAACGATGAACGTCTGTCGTAGCATACTTCAAGAGATATTTAGCATAGAACGTCGCTGTCGCGGACTAGTTTCCGTCGCGCATATCGAGCGCTGCGGTTACGGCGGCAGCGTCGCCTTAGTGGGGGGATCCGAGTTGACCGCGTTCGAGTGTCGCTGAACAAATTCTTGTTTGATTAGTCGTCACTACTTGATATGTATATATATGTATACATATATATATATGTTGTGTGAATTGTTATATCCGTTTTAATTGTCTACTTAAATCAAAAGTAAATTTATCAAGGACCCCAACTGTTATAACGCAAATGAAAGAAAGTCGTAGCAAAATAGATATTTGTTCCATTAAAATGTTTTTGGTTACATGCAACGATTATAAATAATGAACAAACATGATTTAATGAAAAATGTTATTTCTTTTTATTTAAAATTTTATATTCAATCTTTTCATTGTCTGTCAAGTAATTAAGAATGAAATATCCTTTTATTATTTTTCTGATGGTAAACTTTTAGCAACGAACAGTCTGATATTAAAACGACTTTTAAAGTAACAATCTGCGTATAATACAGTTAATAACACATTAATCATTTTTAAAATTTGTACCTACTTATTTTTACATTAGATTCTACACGATGTTGAAATCGTTTTATTTTTAGTTAAAGATATAACGATCGTGCACAAACATGCGATTATTTACATTTTATCTTTTATGAACTAGGTTTATGAAAGCATATTATAGATAAGAGACGAGCCTAATGATTTTGAACTATTTTTTTTCACTAGTAACCCTGAATATAACTTACATATATCTCAGGAATACTCTGTTATTTATGCATAGATATTAGACCGAAGAAAAAAGAAGGATGCGTGGTTTCCTATTACGATGTTCGCAGCAAAAAAGTGGGACCAAAGCGAAGACCGATCAGCAGCTGGAGGTCAGATAAGAAATTTAAAGATTGCTGAGTCAATTCGGCTGTTAAAACTCTCTAAAATATCTTTCTATAATTTTACAGAATATATTATTCTATTCATTTTCACAGCGGATTTATAATTTCGCTCAATGCCAAATAATTTCGCTGTATATTGTTATTTGCGAAACAGTTGTGTCGGGAGATGTTCGATTCTTACGAACAAGTTAGTGCCGTGAGATACACATATTAATAAAACTATAGAATAATGTTAGCGAAAGTCTGTAAATATTGACAAACGTTCGAGGTGGTCAGTCCTTTAGGGTTTTCGAATTGAAGCCAAAATCAATTTAAAACAGGGCTTTGTTTAGACTGGAGCCGTCAATAAGAATGGGGTGAAGAGGCAGATCATCCTTGACAGTTCACACTTGGCTGGTTCGTGCGGAAGCACCGCGGCACTGTCGATCTGAAGTCGGTTTGAAACTTGATAACTTTGAAAATCGATCCAGTTTCGGAGGCTGCGAAATTGTCTGAATCTAAATCAGATGAAAAGCTAATCTCGCGGGAATCTGATTTCTTCTTCGACCGAAAGTTTTACGGTTTACAGACACGAGCAGCGTTCACCGCGAGTAAGACACACGCACACGCTTTTTTCGAAAGTTTTAAAATTCGTCATTTCGGATGAAAATTGACAGCGGTATTTTATTACACGTCAGAATATTTTACAATAATATGAATTTTTCTCATGCTACGCTACCGAACCATAAAAGCACGAAAAGCAAAAGTGTCTGCTGGATTAACAAAGCAGCTGCTTAGAAAATATTTTCAGGGACAATAATACAGGATTTTTCACGGTAGCTTACTGTGAAATTCACAATAGTCTGCACAATGCTGCAGGATATTTTAAGGAAAACTGCGAGGACAATTGATCCGGATACTCGGTTTCCGACAACAGTCTACCTTCACTTTTAATATAATCGACCTTGCATATTCAGTTATTGTTAAGGAAAGACTTCTTTTTCCTTTCACCGCTGGGCGTTTCTTTCGCATGTGCGAACTTAACAAGAACACTTTGTGATATAATAACGATCCCAATCCAACAATGCCACTGATTTATTCAACTTGACAAAGTTAAAAAGTTTTATCCAAATTTCAGTTTCATAGCAGCCAGTTTAAGTTGTTGATTATTTTTACTCGATCGCCGAGATCATTGTTGATCCCAAAAGAATACCTGCATTAATGACGGCTACGAAACCATCAGAAGCTTCTCCTTTGTAAGGGTTGAAAGTATCCACTTAGAACTAAGCTCTCGCAAACTAATTTATGCTTCATCTATAGACTGTTTTCTAAACAATTTCCTGTATCAATTGAAAGAAACGGGAGTTAAATAAAAATCTGTTTCTCTACTTACCAATTACAGTGGCATAGCTTTGAGACAACAATGGACTTAAATTCTTCTGATATTTCCACTACTCTGTATTTCACCTAAAAATTTGAAATTTATTCATACCGTTCAACAAATCTGCTGTTAATCTGTGTTACTTTTTATCGCATTTAATTGTCCTAGTGCCCGAAATGTTTTCTTTCGTTGCTGTGCAGCAGATCGCATCAGGTCGATTGACTCTAGTGGAAAGTAGCTTGGAAGCATAGATGAAGATCTTCCTTGGGTTATAATGCCATGAATCGATCAGCGGATCCCGGTTTATCCTCCGATAGCTGACGGTCAATAGAAAATTGATCTTTCAGCCGGCCACTTCTTGAAAGGATATTGAATGAGCTGAACCTCGCCGACAAATCTCTCGGGATCGCCTGCCCCCACCCCAAAGTTACTATCTGTCGGTGCATCTTTTTGTGATGTAATGGCGCTGGGACTCGGGGAAAGAGAGAGGCACCGGGAGTAGGTAGGATAGGTACGGTTGATGGATTATTCTGAACGCGTCTTTGACAGTACCGTAACGACATTCCGCAGACCAAGACAGAAGTCTTTCTTGTTCAACCGTGACTCTACGTACTGCGGGGAAAGTGTGGTCGCCTTATTAATTCCATTTCGTGTAACGGATCAGTATGACTATAATTAATAAGCTTGTTTTGCTCTAGATAACGCATTGTCTCTTTAACTCCTTCTAATTTAATCTATATGAGCCTAAAATCGTAGCGACATCCCCTACATTTTAGACAATGTCACATTCGTCGGCTTAGGACAATTTAGGCGTTCATTGAATCATTTTTTAAAATCGTTGGCCTTCTCGTTGAATCCAGTGAAACAAGCTGACACCTATGACAAAAATTAATGAAATTTGAAACAATAAAACTAAAGTTTTTTAGTTAAGAACATTCATGCCTAACTTTTATCTTAGGAAATACCTATTTTCTATTTGTGGATTTACGACTTATGTATAGATAAATGATGATCATTTATCTATTTATGAATAGATAAATGATACCTTTGGAATAGCGGGTTAGAATGTATACTATCATTGGTTTCATTCAAAATCATTCAAAAGAAGGTCCCTTGGTTTTCGGTGATTGAACTCACACCAGTAACTTTTCAGGATGTTTAAAAATTAATACTTTTTAAGCGAAGCTTGAATATTCTATATATTTCATGGAGTTCCAAATGTAATTCCATTTATTTGTTTTCGCTTGTTTAAAAATAATTTTATTAATTTAAAAATTCATTTCTTGAATGATCAGAAATGTTAGTTTGGACGATTCAAGTAAGGAAGATCAGTGTCTCCCTTCGATTTACATGTAGATGTGCTAAATTGAACAAAAGGGAACTTGATTCGTATAGGCCTCATGGGGTTGAAAATTCAAATCTGTGACATTGGCAATAGAAAAGCGAAGAAAACAGGCACCCTTAGATTAAGTTCATTCGATCATCGGTCAAAGAGCAGGATCTGTATCGCGGACATTCGCAAGACGCCATGATCGGTCGCGAGGAACCGAATCATGTCGCCAATATCCGTGAAATGATTCCGATTTCGATTCCTTTCATTCATTAACCGCGCTTGCTGCGAGTGCACTGACTGACAGCAAGAAGTATCCTCGGCCACGCCAGACAGAAGATAGTGAAAGGTAGAGGTGGAGGAGGATGCGGGAGTGTAGTGGGAGGTCGAGCTGGTGACCGCATGCGCGACTACTCCACACACACCCTCCGCAGCATTTTCTCTGCCCGTGCCTTTCTCCTCTTCTTACTTCACACCTCTTCTTTTCGCCATCCCGTGTGAATAACCGAGTGGCAGATGACTGCGCGTGCAAGGTCAACCGGCGTCTGCCTTCATCCAGGAGATTGCCAGTGATGACGTCATCGAATACGTCGTCGATTCCTCCGCGAGGAGCTTACGCGAATTTCTGCATTCACGCGTAACCTTTTCGTCCCTGGTTACTAGAATGGCCTCTGCCTACGTCTGCCACCTTACACCCCCGAATTCCATTGTTCTGCCCACCCCTCCGACCCTACGCGTTCTCACAGCCGCGGAGAAAGTTCGGCGCTACCGATCATTTGAATTTCAGGACAGGTTTCGCGGATGAATTGCATCTATAGCTTTTAGATACAGTTCAATTTGGCCTCTGCTTATCGTCAGGTACGGCCGACGTTAATTGTTGGCAGTCGATCAATGGAAAGTGGTTTTCTTTTTTCAGTGGGTGCGTTTAAAATCGCATCGCAGTTCATTAACGAATAATCTGTGTTTGAATCATTCTAAGGCTTATTAACATTAAACCTACCGAACAATAAAATTTGTTGGTGTTCATTGCCTGATAAGAGTGAAAAGATCCAATTTATTTAGATTTTCTCCAGTTTTCGTTAAAGTAGTTGTTCAAATAATGTCATTTCTGCAATAATTTTTCACGAAATCGTCTTAATTGTTATTATAATTTTAAAATGGTCATTTGACCGTGGCAGGTTTAGTGATAATTAATGTTTGTTGTTTTCTGATGTGTAAGTCGTCAATGATTCGAATTATTGCTAGTAGGTGTTCTTTGTTACTAAGAGCTTTCTTCAGGTCTGCTGGCATATGGAACTTTCTTCTTGTGTTTCTTAGTGTTGGAAAATCATGACTAATATAATACTAAACAGACTAACTGCAGTAAAAATAATAATTAGTGGATTCTATCCCATGTGGAAACCCAGGGTAACGGAATTGCAGAGAAGAGGCCAAATCCGCTTTCAAAAATGTCT
>CM052166.1:4452670-4466741 GCA_028455555.1 Augochlorella aurata | reverse complement strand
GTCACCGGTGACATCAACGATGATAATAATAAGAAATTATAAGTATTGTCATTTGTTTAAATTATATATATTTCTATGAATCTAGGCGCGCCGGTCACCGGTGGCCCCCATGGCGTCACAGCCAAGTTAAGTGCCGGTCACCGGTGACCCCTGTGGCATTCAACCTGTTAATTAGAAATCTGAAACTCACTGCTACTGCCATCTGTGCACGTTCAGTGCAACTAAATCAAAGATGCGAGCACAGACGATACCACAGACGATTATATCGCAAACGAGGTGCAGGAGTAGACTGGACGTGCAGGGCATTGTTTTATTCCCCCAAAATGGGGCTTTAGGAGCCCCATTACCATTCCCGCGTTGCACTCTACGTTACCGATATTTTAGAAATAAAGTTTCTTAGCAGGGATCGAGTATTCTATATACCTCGTTTGCATTATGGCACATTTTATGATTTTGATGCCACGAATTTATGCAGCGCGTACATTTGAACGATGAAAATGGTACCTATAAAATATAGCAAAGTACACTATGGGAGTTCATCTGCAGTAACTTGATTAATTATATAATTAAAAACTGAGGATATCACAATTATTATATTATTATAAGGAATCTTTGCACCTCTAGATGCAGTTTTAGATAGTTTACTAGCTGACGATGTCGGTATTTTCGAACATGTGACACGGATCTCGATATATCGTCCAGTTTACTGCAATGCCGCTTCTATGTCATCATTATGTTACCATCATTTTGCTTCAGAAGCGTGTCGCGCATTGCTCACGTTTCTGCTCTGGTTTGTTCACGTGTCGTTCTAGGGCAGCTGTTTATATTTCATGTCAATTCTCAGTGAACCGAGTATAGGTCTATTTCTATACTTCGTCTCTGTTAAGTCTACTATACCTCATGTGTACTAAGTCTGCTCTCATACCTTGTCTATGCTGTATTCACTCCTCTATGCCTCGTCTATGGCAGGCCATCAACTGACGTTTACACGTGTAACCGCTTGGTTGCACCACTATTCACTTTTGCGAATTCTAACATGCCTTCATCTATTACCACTATAAATATTATGTATTGTTATATGCAAATTCTAAAGCTTTCTACATTTTTCACTGTCTCTGAACATTAAATTATAAACTTGATTGACAACCGAACGTTAATTAAGTACGTAATTGTTACCGTTACTATTCTACAGTATCAATATCTAACATTAAACTCAAAACTTTTGAGACAATGATGCAATTTTTGCTGAATAATTTAACTGTCGCATTAGATTTCTTAAAAATAAATTTCTTATAAAATATCCTGGAGCTAAACAAATGTCCACGTCTCTATTATACACGTTTTAACGTGGTTACTAGGAGGTTGCATCAATCCTCCGATGGATTGATGCAACTGAAAGACCAAATTAAAAAGAAATAATATTTTAAAAGAGAATTCTGGAGTGCAACTCTAATAAAGAGTTACAGTTCAATTAAATCTATTAGAACGCCAAAACGGCATCAATTAAATTAGGATAATTAACATCTTGACTATCGAACAACTATTTTAAAGAAGAGTTAAACTAATATTGTTAATAAAATCGAAATACATAGTTAAATTGTATTACAGCTAGATCCTAATCAAATTTTAGATCACAGGTTAATGTAGATCTCCATAATGAGATTTCAAATTCTAATAAAATGTACGAAGAATTTTGTCACATAAGTAACGATAATATCTAGTATCCAATCATACTTGATTGTGTGTCTGCAAGTCACACCCTTAATATACTCAAATTCTACTATGAGGAACATGTTTGAAAAGAGAAAATTATGTTTATTCAAGTGTCTAATCAAATTTTGTAATCTCTATAATTAACAATTTACTGAACGACAAATCGTCATTAGATGTAGGAATTATTTAATATTAAACTTACGATTTAGGTCAAAATGACCGTTCTCACATCTTTTTACTTTTAAATTCTTAAAGTTGTGAAGACTCTTTCTTAAGAAACAACTGAATAAATTGAATAAGGTCTAAATAAATGCAATCTGGTCATTCTCATGACACATCACACTTTCAGAGTTCGGTAGGTTTACTATTAACACTTTAGCAACCGGTCATTCGGCCGTAGACATTTTTATATTTCCATAACGTTGGCATTAAACAATATTTATTTTATCTATTTTATTTATTTTATTCATCGCCAAAGGTATCTAATATTTAAAAGATTATATAATAATAGCCCAATAATAGGCTACCGGTCGGTGAAGTGTTAATATTCGATTTATTGATCCACCTTCGATTTGGTACATTGAAGTAACTTAGGCTGCAACAGTCAGAAATTTTTTCGAGGACTTCCATAGACGAGCGTAATAATTGAAAAGTTCATGAATGAACCTTTCGACGAAGTGCCAGAAGAAAAAGTCGCTGTTCTCAATCGACAGTTCGAAAAATACTCGAAGTCGAAAAGAATCGCCCGACCATGCTCAGAATTCCGATTAATTTTAATGAACCGGAGGGTCCTAATTGACGAATTACGAACAAGTTCATTGTCGGGTTTCGAATCTGAAGCTGGAAACGTAAGATAAGGCCTGACAACTGTTAATTAAGCGAACTTCTAATGACATTGTTAAAATCTCAATTAATTTAAACGAGGCTGAAATGCTTCAAGCATGAGTCGCGGAAAGATCGATTAGTCCACGGTTTCCCGTTTCTCCAATGTTTCCGACTTGTCTTTTCAATGACGTATCACCTATTTCCGTCGACAAATTAATTTTCAGAAAATTTGTGATACTACCTTGACGTATAAAAAGCTCTAGCAAGCTGTAAAATTAATAACGCGAAGCAGATGGATATTATTATTCGCAAATTTCGATTAGAAGTTTTCACGCGGAAGCGTATAGCCGTTAATCTATTTTATGAGCGCAGTTACGCATAACTAACAATCTGCCTATTCCGCCGGAATGTGACGGAAGATGACTTGCCGTAACAACGCTAGTTATGATAGCGTCGGTGCTAATTATGGCATAGTGCGCGCGCCAAATTAATCCAATAGTAGCTACGTGCAATGGTAAACATTAATAGTCAAGACTTTGACTTCTAAGAAACAGTGTAGAAGAAACTATGATGGAAGTTAGTATATTGTCCAAGCGATCGTGGCTTTATTATTAACAAGGCCATGCAAAGTTGAATGAACGTTATTGGTATAAAATTATTATTCAGTTCAGTGAGATATTATTTGAATCGCCCAAACAATATAATTTATCAACATGTATCAACATTTAAAATATTATTCTTGCTTGCGATCGTCAAATAATAAAAAGAGGTCTCAAATTATCTGTATCAGGAAGAACAAACATGATTCAAATTGTGCAAGTATAATCATTGGACTGCGAATCTTAAAATTTTCTTTATTGTTCTTTCTTTAATTATTTCAATAGATTTGGCAATAAAATATTAACCCTTTGCACTCGAAGCCATTTTAATTCTAAATCCAAAATGGTTTCTTCTGATCTGTACAGTATTTCTATTTTATATGATTTAATGCATTTTGTGCATATGAAATTAAGCCTTGCGATTCGTAGAACAATTACACTTTTTACAGTATTTAAATATGAACAGGTTTTATAATTTTAACATTATATTGTTACGCGATGTAACAATTTTTAGTGATGCATCAGAGGTACCACTCGAGTGCAAAGGGTTAATACTATTCTTCAAATTTGTTAATTATTTTCATTATACCCACCCAATGTTATCACAAATGCATAAAATTCGCAGTCTAATACTCACTAGTAATAACAATCAAACATATTTACAAATGATGATAACTATTATTGCATATTCCACTAAATCGGAAATCTGGAATTTATCAAATATCAACAAATATCAAGTGTGCTTAAATATGTACTAGAAACTTAACCCTGAAAATTACTGTATATGTATTTACGTAGTTGCACGAAATATGGGGACAACATCGAAATTTTCTCTAAGCCATTTTGTAAACATATTATCAACATTAAAATTTCCATGTTGTCAAAAGTAATATGGTTGTTTCGTTGAAGATTGCTAAAATGTTCATAGCATTACGCTTTGTATGTTAATAGCTGCCCCAAATGCGTCATTCAGATACATTTGGTAATAATTAATCCTTATCCATTTCTGTCTTGTATATGAACCAAACGAGATACAGATCATGTTTGATTCCTGATACACTGGCGACCCCGTCTCTATTAGGAGGATTTGCTGATAATAAGCGCTTTGGACCAGGATGAATCACTCGAACTAGATCAGCAGCTCTCAAACTTTCCGGCAAATTTAAAACGTAATATGAAAGGCAACGCTTTATTTCAAATAGTTTGATCATTTTAACCTCTACTCGAACATTTACAGCATTGAATTTTCTCAAATTTCTTGACATAAGTGAAAAATATATCATTTTCTGATGAATGTTAATTATCCTAATTGATAAGTGTTACGAAGGTCGCACTATAATTTACTGTTGCAATATTTTTAAATTATGAGTATGTTTCGTTGCAAAAGCAATTCTCGATACCTGTCATGTAAATTGAAAAAGAGTTATCGGATTTATTGCACGAAGTTGGCGAAATCCTCGGAATTGCATCTGTCATTAATTTAGATTAATTGTAAAGTTAGTAATCCGTGTAATCTCTTAGTAGTATCAAGTTCGAATAAATCGTAGTTTATATTCCCGTTTCCGGGTGTTTGAATGGGTACAATAATTATATGCAATTATCACTATGAATTAAACGTTCCAAACACTTAAATCATTGTAAGAAATCAACGGGATAATTAATCATCGACGTCGAACAGTGTGAGCAAAGTTCCGTGATTTTCGAACCAAAATTCACGGAATTCTTTATTTTCGCTGACTAGCAGTCCGCAATTTTTCGCAGTGAAAGTTGGCAAAGCATGCGCTGTAATCTGTAAACCTCTGGCCGAGTATTTGAGGAAATTATAAAGTAAAATTTTCCAGAGATCCCGTAGGAGTTTCCACTTTCATTACAGTGAAGCGTCGATTAATGGAAACGCCGATTATCTGGATTCCAATTACACAGAAGGCAGCACGGAGAAGGAACGAGTCGAATGTATCACTGAGAAGCTCTCGGGAAAATTATACGTGTGCTTCTGCCATTGTTACACAACAACAATAATTAACGGTGAGCATTCGTTGGCCATAATTGCGGAAAGTGCGCAAACTATAATACTATAATAAATCTTTTCGAGCTGCAATTAACTGTATCAATAATTTCCAAATCACCGGAGAACTCAAAAAATTTGTTTCTTGATTGAAATCAACGCGGTTCCACTGCGTTTTGCTTCCTTTTCCAAAGGGCATGACACGATAGCTGTACGATTTTTTGGAGTCAGGAGCAAATGAATTCAAGACTAACTTGGATTAAGGCAAATTTGACAAATTCATACGGTGCAACTTTATCGCAGATGTTCGTGTCGCGATGGCGATTCGCTCATTTTGAAAAGCCAAGTCTCTAATTTGTGGTAGTGTTTATTTATTCTGGTCGAAAAATTGCTGTTTCGATCGCAGCAGTATTATTTTCAACATCGCCCTCTGTTACCCGTTTTCTTTTTTAAAGCATATATTACGAGCATGTAATTTTTGCAAAATCGACGCAGAAGAAGTTAGTTTTATAAAAGTTTAGACAGAATAAAGAAATATCAAGCATCCGTTAATCGTTCAGAATTTATGACGACACAACACGCAAGGCTCTCTTATTAAGAATTTAGCAGCGATCGATAAATTACGTTGTTATTACTAGAATTTCTGATTGTGTAATTGCCAGCTGATTATGCAACATGATACATTTCCCTTAAACTACTTCATTAGGGTGACAGTAGTCTGATCGGTGTGTAACTGGACGGCTGGTCATTTGCCTCGTGCATACGATGGTTCTAATGGCCGGGTGAGACGATTAAATGAGTCAAAAAGCTGTTTGATAATTACATGTTAGTAATGACGTTGATCTTGTATCGATAGACCCAGCACAGAGTAACGTAATGTTCAGTGGCATGAGAAAATTATGAAGTAATTGCCTCTGTAGTATGAATAAGAAATTAATTACTCATAAATACTGAAAACCTTTTAACAAAAGTTGTCATTAATATACTGATTTTTATGCAAAGATATAACCAGTTAAGGGGGTCAAAAGTATTCATGAGCCGATTTAAACGGCTGATGTGTTATTCAGTAGAGCATAAATAGAAGCCGCTTCGGCTTCTAATTTTTAAACCTCTTTTCGGCTTCATTATTAAATTCATTATTAAACCTCTTCGGCTTCATTATTAAACCTCTATCTTGACCAGGATATTTTTGACAACTAGGATTATCAACTTAAAAATTTGAAGTTCTCCAAAATACACACCAACGTCCGCAACATGTCAGATTTTTGTCAAAATTTGTTAATATTGAAAAATTTGTATGGGTTTTTCTTACTTAATTTTGTCTTAGACACACAAAAACGAATATGATTAGTCAGTGGTTCTATCAGAAGATTAAATATTGTCTGCATAATTGCGAGAAGTTGAAATCAAATCGTTAATAATTTTAATAAGTTCCTTTAATTTTTCTACTATTTTCAATATTTTCAGTATTTTTAAATCACTTACAATTCGTCTGCCACATTTTCAATTTACATTATCTCTGAATTAAATTGATATTGACGGAAGTTAAAGGCTCCAAATAATTTCATACGCAACGAGCATAGTTCAATTTGATGACATTTCATGCACTGGATTGTGGGATGCACCAGCAAAAAGCAACGTTACTGTTTAAGGAGTATGAAACAATCTACCATCAAGCAAGCTGAAGACGTAACAGCTCCACACAGTATAAGTTTGTTTTTTAATGCATTAATTTTTTTGCAAGTTACGTTGCTGTTCCTGCTAATTGTGACTCTGACCCGAGGAAATTATATGCGCATGCATTCGCAGCGAGAAGCTATTGTAACGTTTCCAAGCAGAAGCGGAATGAGAGAATAAAGAATAAGGATGCGTAAAGAACGCTTTGAAAGGAAGGGAAAGTGGAACAGAAAAACGACAGACGAAAGTAGGAAAAAGGAAAAGAGAATGAGTGTGTGCGTGTGTGTGTGTGAGAGAGAGAGAGGGAGAGGGAGAGAGAGAGAGAGAGAGAGAGAGAGAGAGAGAGAGAGAGAGAGAGCGAGAGAGAGAGAGAGAGCGAGAGCATGTGGAAAGGAGGAGGTAGTCGGGTTAAGTTAATTAATCCAATTAAAAATGTAAGTGTTGGGGATGTACAAATGGAAAAGATCTAACATTCTTCACCTTTTTTCTCTCTTGTGCTGAGCGCAGAAAATATTGCGTGCTAACTATTCACAGTAAACGGAATTTTAATAAGTTTCTGACGCCATTCTTGCTTATTACCCCGTTGCAAACTTCGCCGCGTCATTTTTCATGTTCTTAAATTAGACCGAAAATAATTTACTGGGACGCTGCTGTATGATATTTGAAGAATGTCGGTACAACGAACTTACCCTAGCGTGAGTAATGTTTGAAGACGTTTGAATACTCGAGTTCTCCGAATGAACGAAATCGATTGTTTCATAGAAACGCGAGGAATTTAAATATCTAATACAGAACACCTTAATTCTAAAATTCAAATAACATATTTCTAAAATTATTGAAATATCACTTTTCTGATAGGACATTGTCCACAGAAGCGAATTAGATTAGAATTTAGATTAGATTATAATTAGAAAAGGCTTATTTTTGATTACTTTTCCATCATCTCCAGGATACATAATTATGCATTTCGGGCTCTTGAGGATATATCCCGTCCAAAGCTTTCATTGTTAGAGTTTAGGCCAAAATTGGTCAATTTCTACCATTGTCCTTAGCCAACGATGTGCAGAAATTAATATGCTAAGTCAAAGGCAGGAGATGAGAATAAGAATGGCGAAGCAATGCGTTATTATTGAGAAAAATTTCAACAATAAAATGTAATACTTTATAAATTCAGCATCAGCACCTGTTAAAATAGTTATATAAACGCGCGTAAAGACGTCCTAAAATATTGTACACTGCGAATATAAAGCAAATTATTGTTAGCTTTTATGTAAACGCCAAATAAATTTTTTCAGAATCTCGCTTGGCCAAATACTTTTTTCCAAACATCGTCTTGTTTGTTCACTGTATTTTTCAAGTAAAATAAACTAAAATATTTATTATGCGTCGCGTATTTATTCAATATAGGTCCAATTTAAAATCGTAAAATAAAAAAATAAATGAATAACTTCGGTAGTTGAAAGTAGATATACGACCGCAAAGTCCTAATTGCTTTCGATGAAATTTTCAGTATGCATATAATCAATTTGTGATCAAGATCTACAAAATATATGTCTTTTTATGTCATTGTCTAGAAGATTAATCCCTGTATCATCTGAAAAAAATCAAGTCATTCAATACAAGTTTAAAAAAATTGATCGCGTTTTAAAGACTGTCCATTCGATTTTGTCCTCCATTGTATGTCGTAGCATTCGAGGTGGAAACAATCTCGTCCAAATATTTATTGCCAAGGGTAGTACTCGACAAGCAGGCGTTGTCTTCGAATATAGAGATAATCATTATTTCGATATTTATTAGAATCAAATATCATAAGCCACCGGCAGCTGCAAACACGGGGCACGTTTGCATGCCGCGTGTAGGTGTTGACCTCATTTGGAAATACCCAAATGGCCGTTTAGCCGTGGCGTGCATTCCCTGAATTGCCGGATTTTAACATGCATCGATCTGTCGCATTAGTCACCATTTACGGGCCTGGACGACTAAACAGTCGATATTGGTGGTTAAAATGTCTTTAACCGTGGAGCGGCTGTTTACGCGAAAGATGAAAGCCAGCAGCGGTGCCAGAGAACTGATGAAACAGAGCAAAACCCAGCGAATGGATCACGAACGTTGCTTTCGATTTAATTTCAAAGTCTGTCGAATTCAAATCCTGTGCAGCTTTTTATTCACTCGCGATTAATGGAATTTCTCGTTCGAGTAAATTTTAAATTCTGCTCTCGTATATTTGCGCCCGATGGAATTACTCGATATAGTAATTCACAGTTCACAGTGCCGTCGCATTAGGCAAATTAAAATTATGCGACTCTCTTTGTGGCGACTAAATACTGGTGCCGGTGTTTGACTTGTTTAAACGCTAATTCCATGGCTATGCGAAACAATGGCTGGACTTACTTGCATATTTTTATGCAGAAAGTAATTTATGCAAGTGTAGTTCGCAATATAAAAGATCAAAGATCTTCCCAATTGTATGTAAAAATGTAAAAAATGTAAAAAATCTTCAAATAGTTACAGTAAAATTGCAATTACCTTCTTATTGAATAATATGGAATATCAATGCTCATAATTGCATTGTAATCGTCTCATAGATATCATTAAACAGTATGTAAAAAATTTATTTTCAGATGAGCGAAGTAAAATTACGAACATATTCTTATTGAATAAATTGGAGTATGGCTGCTCTGTTTAACTGTGTCGTAATAGTTCTATAGATCTCACTAAAAAGAATGTAAAAAATGTATCTTTAGATCGAAAAAGGAGAACTATAAACATTTCCGCATTGAATCAATTGGAATATCAATGCTGTATACAATAGTATCGTAATTGTCTTATAAATTTTAATTAATATGTAAAAATATAAATTTGCAATAAAGTAAAATTATATAAATATTTACGTATTTAATAACATGGAATTCTGTACATTCATTTTTGTATGTTAACAAATACCCAATGTTTGTCACATAACATCTTAATAATTAACAAATACACAGCGCAATTTGCGAATTGTCGAAAACGAATAAGTGGAATACAGAATTATAAACACATTGCATGAGCTTCAAAATATCGTTGCGTTATTTCTGACTTACAAAAATTTTCAAAGGAGGAATCACGTTTTTATTTAAATTCTGTTTCAGGCGATTAATTAACAAAATCTTGATTTCGACTAAATATCCACGGTCTATTTGCAATGCTATGATATTATAATTCTCGTTAATCAACAAGTTTTTATTTACCCCAACAATGTCGATTCCATCGAATAAAGTATTCGTTCCGTCGCTCGCTCGTATTGCACGTTCCATATAAAATTTTTTATTAGATCCTTGTCGTTGATTGAACGGAAATTAAACAAATTGATGTCGCCACTTGTGCAAATGCTAAATAGAAACGGTCGATTCCAGAACGGTTGCGCAGAATATTTTTCCCCCTTATTTCGCAAAGAAGTATTATTATCAGCGCAATGAAACTCATAATGGTATCCGGTCTTTGATAAGAAATCCTTAATATTTGACTACACGTTGAAAGCGATTGATTTCCATCTGCGAACGTTTGTGCGCTGATTCCTCCTCTATAGTCTGTTCTAATATTACGACGAATTTTATTGCACGTAGACTGTATGGAAGGGTCTTAAATAAATATGAAGAGGACCTATTTCCAATTGAATCCACGCGGTATCATGATTTCCCTACCCGTGCCGAGTACCGGAATATTTCTGTATGCATATATTAATCGTCCATATAGAATTCTAGTAAATTTTCAGCATCCAAATTTCATTTGAAAAGTGTTAACTTTTAACGGTCCAATGTACCCATATACGCGACAAAAATCAATTAAACCGTAAAATCCAGCAGGTTAGTTTCCTAGAATAAACACGACGATTTTTATGCAAATGTGTCAATGAATTTTTATAAAATAAATATTCGTTTTCTGTATTTGATATGAACGTCTTTACTACATAATTTTTCTCCGTATGAATAAAAACTTGACGATATGTGAGCTTAAAATACTTCTGGTCCGATAAGAGTTAATATTGAAATCAATAGGACATGTTGTTAACAATTAATACCTTTAATTTTTCTCAATAAATATCTATATAATATGTACATATTATTTCTTATATTTTTCTGATTCTGTTTCTTTAACGTTCTTTTAAATCTATAATTGTATATCATCGAGTAAAAATGATATAAGTTATTATTACAATTTAGAGAAACGATGTATAGTTTGTATAGAAATTACAAAAGACCATTTATATAATTGGCAAAATTTTTGGACCCTGAACGCATAGTTCTTTAGGCAGTAGGCTGTGGCAAATATAAAATAATTGCATCTTCGAAAAAATCTATGCAACTTGATGAAAGTAGATTTAAATTAGTTCTATTTGGAGAGAATGCAACGCGATCATTGGCATTAACATATTATATGATACGCATATGATACAAGTAATTAACGTATGACACACGTATCAGAGAAATTCGTTTCGTTACGTTTCGATCATATTGCAGGTACTCCATTGTTACGATACTCCCAGGATTATGCGACACCCACTTTAATCTCTTAGAGCGGGGTTCTCATCTAAATCCCAATTATTGATATTTATCGGTCGCATTATTCTGGAAATTCAATGCGCCGAGGGAATTTCAGTTCTCATCGTTCGCGGCGGAACGGAGACCAAAGATGGTGGGAAGTCAGCCGGGGAACGAGGAAGGGAAACCGTAATAAACGAATAACAGATGTCCCGTTCCCCTTCGCCGATGATTTCCATTGCCCGCGTTGTACTTATTACACGAGCCCCGTCTAATGAAATTCTTCTCACTTGTCATTCTTGTATTAACATTTTTGCGACGACCGAAAAAAAAGGAAAAAAGAAAGAAAGAAAGAAAGAAGGAAGACGAACCAGCCGCCGAGCCCTCGATTTCATTAAAACGCCCGCAACGCTGTCGCTTCTAATATGACGAATAATAAAAGAAGGGGGGTGGGGGGACAAGACAGCCACGAAATAAGAAGAGGATTGGGGGACGTCTCACTGTTGCAGAAAAAAATATATTTGATTACCGCGGTCACGTGTGCAGCGCGATTTGCGTGGGTATTCAAATGCTCTGGGATTTCGGTTCGGCGAACAAACTGGAATTGATTATTTAATTATCGCTCACGTTTTATAAACTTTACGTTCTCGTTGGGAAATATCGCGCGAGATAAATCGTCGAATGTTACCGCGGAATATTTGTGGTTGACACCCGAGTGGTCCGGTTATTATCAATTACGTGATTTTTTATTCAAGCGCTGCGCCCTGAATAAATACCGCGATTAAATTTCCAGATTGGAACGATTCGAAAAATGATTTTCACGGTTGTGTTCGAACGGTGATGCGCTGCGAATTTCCTGCAATTAGAATGCTGATTTCTCATTGTGAAACTAACGATGCACTCCGTAATTTTAAATAGCTCGTTTTAATCATTTTCTGTGCACGATATAATTATTATTTGTCGCACGACATTTCCGTTAATATCTCCGTGCTGGAATGCATAACCACAAGAATATTTTTTGATGTACGTAATCCTATTATATGACGAGATTACGATTTTATCCTATTATATGGCAACAGCTAGTTATCATGTCTACCGGAAAGATTAATCAAGCCTGTGATTAAATTGGTGATTGTGGTAACGAGATAGCTGTATATGTCATTTGTTTTTCGCTAAAATATTTCTCCTACGTCGAATAGTGTTTGTAAAAATAAGCCAGTTGTTATCAATATCGAACATTTGTTTGGAATTATTGCAGTTGCTGAATTAGGCCAAACATCGGCTTTCTTGTACAAAGCAGACTTTTGTTTTTATTGTACAAAACAAATTGTGTTAGTAGACGAAAATTGGTTTCAGTTACTGAATTATTTTAAATAAGATAATATATCTAAGAAGTCAATTATATTATTGTTTTTCTGTAATTTGGTCAAGTTTTATGAATATAATAGTTTATCATTTTGTTATTATTTTTATATTTTTTTCACCTTTATTTGTAACACATTTCTTAAGTCTTCTAACTTTTTGTGGTTAAGTGTGTTAAAAATCGTCCCATGGTTGCTTCTTATGTATAATGGGATATATTTTAAACAACTTGGAAAAGTTGTAAATTTTTCGAATTTAAAAAAATTCGATATCCTTAATTTAGCTATATTGTTTTTAAATGCAAGTAAAATTAAGGCGAATGCACACTAACCAGAGGGTGAAAAAGTAATTGACACATCTACCCTGCGTGTAGTTTTTCAAGAGTTCATTGTAGCATTTCTTGAGCAACCGATAAGTTTCCATAACTCGGTATTAGAGTGAACAAAAAGCTAGCATGTGTTAGCACGTTTTATATATTTCTTGCATCGAATACTATTCCGTAATATTGTTAAAAAGGAAGAGGCCGAGTAAATGTTTGATTTTCCATGATTCGTTATACGGTTTACAAAACGTGTGCATAATCAGGCGTTCTCGGCCAACAATCTCCGAGTGTTCATGAATAATAGAGGGCGTTTTGTCACGTTGATCACCACTATTCAGAAGAGCGAGTAGTTCCCTTGCATCAAGGAATTTCTGACAAAATGTATTAAAGGAAAGAATGAAGGTGAATCGGACAAAAGCAGCCGTCTTCGATGGCTAAGACGGCCATAACGTGTAACTACGTTGCTACATTGTAGAACGGTGAAAACGTGCCGGAACCCCTAAATGGCGAGCAGTGTTTAAAGCGTGGAAGGGCTGACTCTTTAATGATAATAATGGTTACGGCGTTTCTTTTCAGTGCTACCGCGATTATTAACGTCAGGGGTTGAAATTCAAACAGGAAAAGTATAAACGGCGTCATGCTCTAATGGTCTAATCTATTTTGGTAATTTGCCGGCAGGAGTTGCAGTGCAGATTCACAATGACACTGTGTTTTCATTTACAAAATGACTAATTTGTCAAACAATTGTACCGAAAACGAACAGAATTATAAATGATTTTAGAGAAATGAAAATGCTTCCTTTATCTTTATTTATATGATACAAACTTTTTGAAAAAGGATACATATTCTACCTTGCTAAGAAAATTCTAATTCATACGTTTATTGCCAAGACACGTGTCAAAAGATGCACTGTGATATTCAAAGGTTGAAACTCTAATAATATTGTACACGATACTATTGTTTATTTTTAGACAAACTGTTAGTTAGGCAAATAAAATTGATCTGCTTATCGAAACGTAGATCCGAAGGCAAATATTTATTCCAGGTA
>CM052166.1:4253495-4264244 GCA_028455555.1 Augochlorella aurata | reverse complement strand
TTTTGCTATATTTGAGAAAAGTGCATCAAACACCATTGCAACCCTACGAAAAACTTGAATGCAATGTTTTGATAGAATGAATTTTCAATACGCATTTGATCTAATGGAAGGGGCACTACGATTTTTTTTGGTTTAACGTTTTCCAAGAAATACAATAATAATTATAATTTATTATAATAATTATTGTATTTCTTTTAATTATAATAATATATTTCTTTTAATTACAATAATAATTTAATAGAATGAGTACATTCTTTTCTTTAATACTGTCATTAATAATACTGTCATCCTCCAGGAAACCTAAATGTAATATTTAGTAACAATGCATTTTGAATGCAATCTAATGAATGCATTTTCCTTTTGTTTGAATGCAAAAGATTAGGATAATTGGATATATTGCATCAAAGGCTATAGCTATCCTCTGAAGAACTTTCTTTTCCTCGAATTCGGCAGATTAATTATTTGAATGAATCGCATTGTTCACTTTTGTTTAGAAAACTTTTCTAGACAGCATTCTAAATGTTGATTACAATTTTACTAATCGGTGGATCATTATTAAATTAATACAATTGTATATAGGAATAAATAATTTCACTGGCCTGGTGATTTCAAAATTAGCACAAGAACTGATTACACCGTTTTCAATTAGATCGTGAATAATGAAAATATCCGGTTGCAATTCCCTGTACGATAGTAGCTGAAAACACGTTCGTAATATTCATTCTCTCAATGAACGTATATATGTATTCACTAGTCGCAAAATGGTGCTCTTTCCTACTTTTTGGGTAACAAAAACATTTACTAAAAAAATTGTGTATATACGCTATATAAAAATATATCGCATGAAACGTATACAACAAATAAAGGAACGCGTGACCGCAATTTGCACAGCTTTCATTGAAATCCATATCGGGTAAATATTTCCTTCGGGAGCGGTCAGTTTTCATTTCGATGTCAGATCCGAAATACTTTAAGAGATTCGCTTTTCCTTTTATTCAGCGTTGCTATAGTATTTATTTAAAAAATTCGTTGAATTTAATATGTGCGATCTCTGTCTTCTCTTCTTCTTTTCATAAGCCTTTCTTGGGGATATATTAAAAATAGAAGATAGTGACTTCCTCAAATGGAAAACAATCAACCATTCTTTTAATAATATCAGTCTTAATATAGTGCAGTATTTGGGATAATTATTTTCTTTCAAGTATTCAGTGCATTACCTTCGCGTGCAACGTGACAATTGCGAAAATGTAAATATTTTATTTCGCAACTTAACTCAACATTATTTTACCTATATATTTAATTTTAATTTAACATTATTTCATATATCTATATCTATTTATAATTATTATTTTATCTATACAGTAACAATATACTTAATATTACTGTAGCTATATATTCAATAGATTTAACATTTCCAGAACTTTTAATATTTCAATATCGCTGATATTTTCAATATTTTGAATATTTCAATATCTTTTATGTTTTCAATATTTTCGATGTATCAATATCTTAAATATTTTTAATGTTTCAATATATTTTATATGTTTCATATTTTCGATATTTTCAGTACTTGTATTCAGTATGTACTAATATGTATTATATTTCCAGTACTAATATTCTATACATTAAATTAGACTCGAAATCTCGAATCCTTGAAACCTCTCGAACTATGAGACTTGTATCATTTTTGTGATTTAAAACTCCCGAAACCCAGTTAAATAGTAATTTCTATAAACAATTCACGATAACATTGTGACGACATGAATTTAGTTTTGTTTGAGTAAACGAGTTTATGTTTAAAGTGTGGACACTGTTTAATTGGCATAATTCCTCCAATCCATTGTAACAGTTTGTATCGAGAAAATATTAAATTAAAACTACGTTTAATTATCATGTTATCATATTTAATAAATAATTTGATTTTCTAAAAAAAAATTTATCAAGATTCCGAGTTACGTGAGTTACAGTTTTGAGAGTTTCGAGGTTTCACAAAGTTTCGGATTCGAGTTTCACAAATCGAAAAATCGGGTTTCGATACAGCTCTCCTTTAAATATTTTTAATATTTTCAATATTATCAAAACATGCAACATTTTCAACATTGTTCGAAACATTTCAGCTCGAACTCCGTGCCAAATTCAAAACGTTTCCTCTTTGATCAAATGTGCGAAAACTGAGGCTTCTCAGATGTTTCACAAATGTTCACTGGAGACTATATACGTTCGGCATTATGACCGGAACAGTGGATTGAGTAATCCGATGATGGATCCACGAAGGCCTCTTTCAGTTCTAGTAATCATAAATCGAAGACCCGGAAACGGCTGATTTTGAGTTCTCCGACGGTTTTAGTGCTAATAGAGTGATCCTGTGACCAGTGTTTACGATTCTGGTAGCAACGGAGTATTATTTAATCCCGTATAACCCAGATTCGCGATGGAGAAAGACCGTATAACACGCTGGCGGGACACGGTGACACGAGACCGTGGTGTATCAATTCCGCGGTCTGCGATGAAACGTGTGCGGCCGTCGCGTCGTTCGATCACTTAAAACGGCCCCTAATGACGTTTTCTGTTTCCGACGAGAAAGAAAAAAGGTAATATCCGCTTTCCACGTGGTAACGGGCTGAAGCGAACCGCAATGCAATGCGAGCAACACACGCCGCGGTGCACCGGCATTCTCGAATCACTGTTTCGTTGATCGTGTTTCCGTTCGTTTCGCGAACGAACGCGACGTCATGTCTATGATCCTGAGGCGGAGGAGGAATCGGGGGAGTTCGTTCCAGGCGGTGTCCCATTTTCCCGGGAAATGGCTCGCCCGGTCTCGATACACGACGGTGTATCCCTTATCGTTTCATTTCCTTGGATCGCCGTACGTCGCGTCGTCGCTCGAAGATACTTTTCTATCTGCGACGAAGCTGCCGCAGCAAGACTGATTAATGGCCTCGGTGCGTTTGTGCTGGGAATACAAAGGAACGGACCACTTTCGGTGGAACAGCGCCAGTTACCGATCTTCGACGACTTTTCGATTATTCTTACCTAGGGTGTCTCGAAAATAACAGACGAACTTTAATGCCGGAACTAATGAGCTCGAAACGCGACTGATGTATATTTTATGCGATGTACTTTTTATGCGAACCATTCGATTCAATTACTCAATTTAATTTTTGTTTCGATTGTTCTACGCAGAATCATCGTGTACTTTTTAAGATCAGAGTTGGACATTATTCGAATTGTTTTGAATAAATACTTACCTAAGACAATTATCCGAACGAATTCTTTTTAGTCGAATATTTTATTCAAGAAATTCGTTATTCCGTTCGAATAATTCGTTATTTGTTATCCGAATAATAATGTGAATAATTGTTAGCTATTTTTATTTTTACGTAATTTTATAAGAATATATTTATATGAATAAATTAAGGATCGGTTTAATTTCAACTATTCACAGAATTATAAAATTTCCGATACGTACCTTCCTCTGCACCTATACAAAGATTATTCAGTCATGTGTCAATGATCAATCTACTCAAAAGTAGCAACTATGGGAAAATGCTTTGTGTTGTATTCAAATCGATTATTTTTCGTATGAATTCCTCTACGAATCAATTCTTATTCGAATCAATTTGTACCTTATTCATTAGCAATAATATTATTCCTCATTCCTCAATAATAATCCCGCTAAAGTGACAAATCAGTTTTATTTCGAAAATAACGTTAATCCCTGATGACATTGAGGCGAAGAAGTAGTAAAAATAGTAGAAATAATAGAAATTGTGAACACATTTTTAGCTTCACCGTATTCAAGCGTATAATTATTTTGAACAGTTTTACATGTAAATAAATCGTTTCATTTGGTATAATCGCCCAAAGTATTTAAAAACATTACTTACCGAATTTGTTAATTACGCGAAACAATCTACTGGAGAGGATCAACGTTAAAGCAACTTTATCGAGTCCAATATTTAAATGTAGAGCTGCAATGTTTCAATCTAGACGCTAATACCAATGGGCTTGAGAAAAATCGAACGCCAATAAACTCGGCTTAGCCTTAAACCCAGATCTCCGTGTGTTAAAATTAACAGTTTAATCTCCAACGACGAAAATTAACTGTTTTCTCTTCCTTAACACGATAATAGTAGGCACAAGAACAGTGCTACTCGTGATAAATATTTCTCAGAACCCTTCGGTGATGTATTAATGTTAAAGTTGTTATAAACAGATTCGAAACATTTATACAGACGTGTTACAGTAATTCTAGATGGATTAAATTAGTTTTTAAAAGTCATATAAACATTTGAAACCCCGAACAATTACATATACGCAATCTTATCACGATTATGTTTTTATCAATGTGAGAGATATTTCCAATGACGCAAGTGAATATAATTAATGAAGAATAACTTAGATTTATTTTATGAAAATTACCTTCTATCAGCTCCGTTTCCCCTTATGCCTTCAAAAGTATAATGAATAATACGAATAACAGGATTGCAAAACAATAAATTCTAAATGAATTAAGATAGCAGTGAATAATAATCACTATATTAATTAATTTACAAATGTATACACTACATAAGTCGAAATTAATATACAAAGAGGGATAGTACTCTATGAATTAATTTCGTAGCGGCAGATTATAGAAAGCTCACGGATAGTTTCAACAACGGTACAAGTGGATTGCAATGTAAAACAAAACCAATATAGTCACTAGAGAGGGCAATAGTAATCTCTCAGACTAATTTGAATATAGGGTATCAATGGAAGGAAACAAACACAATTCGAAGCGGAATAAATATTATTGCAATGTTTCCTCGTTTTCTGCCGCGTCAAACAGTTGCTTTATCGCCTCGACCATGGAAAAGATCGTTGAATCGCTGCGGTAACAAGGGCAATGTAATTATGTCCTTGGCGATTGTAACAATAAAGACGGGAACGTGGAAGCAGTTTTTCTTCCTTGAATGTCGTATTATTTTATTCCATTGTGCTTGGTCGAAATCGAAAAAAGGATCTGAATTTACCGTTTCAAACCGTTCACACGATCAAAAGATGCAAATAATCGTCAGCCACCTTGTATCGGGAACAACGTCGAACTAAATAAAGCCCTTTTGTGTTCCTTATGACCGTAATTAACAACTCTTATCGCGATTTTCGTGTTACAGAAATCTTTTATTCTTTCATAAATTCGACCGTTAATTCCGAATCGAGTTAAAGCGCATTATTTTCGTTACAAAACCAACGGCGTTTCAGCTTTACGCTTTTAATTTGAATATTTATGCAACCGTTATTGTTCGCGTACCGTCGATAATGCTCTCCACTTCTTTCGTCGGAGCTTTTAATTAAAATCGTTTGTTATGCCTCTTGAATCAACGCGTTTGAGATCGCGCGGCACCTACGCGTGTAAGTGTTCAAGAGCATTCCGTTTGAAAAATGACCGCAGCAAACATTGAACTGTAGTCAGACTATTCGGCGTTTATCGAACACAGCCGCAGTCTGTTATTTTTAAGTGTTAATGCTGTGTAAATTTCAGTTTTTAGTTAACATTGATTGCTCCGCAAACGTTACAGGTCATCTACGAACATTTGTTCTAAATACTCTGCTTTAATTGCATGATGATGGACCCGATTAGAAGTCACTCTTCTTCCTCAATAATTTTAAGGGAAATGTAAGATTTATTTATGTATATCTACAATTTCTAAAACTGAATTGATCTTTTAAGAACTTCCAAAGCATTATATAACCTGATTGGTGATACAAAATGTGTATACAGAGTGGCCATTGTATGATATAAAACAAAAATAACTTTCACAAATACATGCTTCTTTAATGTTTTATTATTTTATTTGGAAATATAATTAATGGATATTTTTAAATATTCTGTATGGAAAATAACATCACAAATATGGCCCCTACACGTCGGACTTCGGCTCGAATATTTCGAGTTTCAGGAATTGATTTTCCACTGGAATGGAAAAATTCGATGAGTTTTACTCGTTGCTGAACATCATATGTAGCCATTTTAATTTTGAAGGTGTGCACTATAATCTATAAGAAAATAAAAATAAAAAGATTAAAAATTAACAATTCATGACTTTTCCAAACCCTTCAATTTTTCATTTGTCACCCTGTCTCCTGTATCTGTAAAAATCGTTAAAAATGGCGAGGGTGATACTGCAATTGTTTTGCGCACGGCAGGAATATTCGTCTTCATCTATTCCTCGGAGCAATAGCCATAACTCTGAACGTGTCCTATATATCTTGATCATGATCTAAGACAAGACATGCAGACCTCCGTGGCCCACTGTTCTATTATTAGCGAACGTTGACTTCATTCTTGCAAATATCTCGTCATGAAATGACCTGGACTGAGTTTAGACTAATGACATCAGCAAATCCGTAAATCTTTACGTAAAACAGTCTGCGAATTAACTCGCTGTAACCTATTTAGCACGAAAGGCTTTTGTGAATTCGATATATCTTTGTTTTGTTTTAATTGTGCTATCGTAGTGAAGGTTATTAATTGCTCTTACTAATTATTTTCGTCGTGTAAACGCTACAGTATAATTTCTCGATTAATCTAATATTTCCGGAGCTACACGAATTTTATTAACGTGATAAATGAATAACGCAGATGGGTTCCCCAAATAAATAATAAACAATTGGAATAATAAATAAATAACTACTCGTTTGTACTTTTTATTAAAATATACATTATTTTCGAAGAGATTTCGAGTCAATAATTAATAATGTTTTAAATATAATTGAGTATGCCCAAAAGTATTTACAATTTTAGTTAGCAATTATTTTCAATATGCTTTTAAAATAGTATTATTTAAAGTATTCCTTCTTGACACGGTAGTCTTTTTGTATAGACGAAATATACGAAAATACGAAAACTTAAATTATTTGTGAGGAACTAGATATTCAAATAACAATATTTATACCGTGTAAATTAAACCTGGTGTTCGAAATTGGAAGACAAGTTTTTAAATACTAATTCATATAAATGTTTTCAAAAACGTGTGGCTCTGTTTGAATAATGTGGCAGACCTGTAACAGAATAGGGTAAAAAGTAATTTGATTAATAATTAATGATTATGACTAACATGAAATTATGTTCATGATTAATAATGGCGATTATTAAGTAATTATTAATGAATAATTTAAATAATTAAATAATTCGTATTAATAAAGCAGTCATGATTAATTAATAACTTAAGTAATAAAAGCAATTGTAATCGTCGGACATGCTTAACACAGCAATCATGTAATGATTACTTTTTTCTATTACAATAAAAGGAATTTGGTATTATGACAGTTAATAATAATCCTTAATATATTATTAAAAATTTCATGTATTTCATGACTCACATCGAAAGACTTTTCTCTATTTCGGCCCCCCATTCGGAACCAATAGCAAGTGATGATAAGAGATGAATTAATCATTTGTCCGCGATTATTTATCCTACTGTAAAAACGATCACTTGGCCAATGATTATGATCACCATGATTACTTTTCGCGATAAACTACAAAAGTAGTCACAAAATAATGAATTACTGTCCGAATCTGACCTACAGCGAGGGTCCAGAATGACCCAACGTTCGCTGAATAAGTATAATTCCGTTGCCGGCACGTTTCGCCGCGTCCGCGAGCCCTGCCAAGGTGGAAACAATGCAGAGATAATGGTCAGCGTCAGCGTTTAATTTAAGAAAGGATCGACGCGGAAGAATCACGTTTGAAAGTCGACGGACACCTGATATTTCTCTCGGGGAAGTGCATCAAAGGGACTTTAATTAAAGCAACCTAACACTGCGCAACGCCTAGGAGTGCGGCACCCAGACAATGGAAATTGTTCCGCGGAAGTGTAATCCGATCTATCTGCCTCCGTCGGCCCGGCGTTTGCATAAACATTTGCTCGACCTGTTTCCATCTAAATGTTATAAACGTCTCGGCCGCGATCCGTTGTAAAAATTCCACGGACACCGCCGGAAATCGGTCGCGCAGAAAGCGTCTTAGACGACGCGACGCGCCGCGGCTGCGAAACGTGTTCCCTTATCGCGACCGTCTCACTATTTTTCAACTTTCTCCCGTGCAAACAACGGGAAAGAGCCCAGGGAAAAAGTCTTCCGCTGTTCGCGAGCTGATTCCAGATTTGACGAGTACGTCGAATGCGGAGAATTCGAAATGATTCGGAGATACGGAAACGTCGAGGCATGCAGGATACGTTGCCGCGGAATCAATAGCGCATTCATTCCGCAAAGCTTCCCGTGTAATTAGCGGACCGTGGATTTGATATACTACCGAGCGAAAATTCAAAGTCGATTTTCTCGAAAACGAAGCCACAAACGAAAAATTTTTATTATATTTTTGACTTCTTTTTTCGCGTAGAATCACCCCATTTCCGCTTGTACCACCAGTTACCAACCTCCCTGTATTTGGGAGAAAAATTGGTAGCAGAAACAGGTTGAAGGTGCTTAATACGAGACCTATTGTCTATTTTAACCATAATCTTCTACTGAAAAACACTTTTATCCAGAGTACATTGACGTTTGAAAACTAAAATGCGTTTCCATTTACAATCTATTGGCAAACACAAAAAACAAATTCCGTTCATACCTAATAAAAGAGAAGCCAAAAGTATGCAAATTCGCAGATTTGAAAAATGATTTCCTAGTATGAGACCCAGTTTGGCTTTTTCAGGAAATTCGTTGTTTAAATTTTCGTTGTAAGCTCAGATAAAACAGTTGAAAAACGCGGGTTTGTTATTTGTTATTCGTTCCAACCAGTTGCAATCTCTATACATTGTCTAGTAAAGTAGTCTCCTACCGTGTAAAAAGATTATAAATTATTTCGGTCCACTTTTAAAAAAGTTATTCTGTTCTAAAAGGTGTCCGAATATAAATTTATTATTCATCAACAGTTGAACAGTGTTTCTCGCGAGCTTATTAAACGGTAACTACAAATTACATACTTAACACCGCACTGGTAAATAGTTTTTCACTTTTAGCTCTCACGCTTTACGTCGGACATTAGAGAGTTAATGAAACGTTCAACGCATTACGATTCGTAAATTCGTAAGAGCGTGGAGCCCGCGTGGAACGTTGCTTTGAATTCGCGGCAGAGAATCCGGTGTAACAGAAAATTACAGTGGAAATCCATTTGTGTAATACCAGGCCATTGATCCACCGGTTTTAATAAATTCAGGGAACGCCAGGATTTTGTAAACCACGAAAATGAAGAGCTGTCGGGTCAGGTTACGCGGCTCGCTCGTTCCGTCGCCAGAATTTGTGGTTTTATCGAGCAAAATTTCGCCGGGGATCCATTTTAAAATCGTACAAATCACGCGTGCTTAGCCACGCGCAAGATGTACCAGAATTTCGAAGCTTACCCGCTAAAGTATTACGGCATCGATCTTTCGCGCTTCCACGGGAATTTGTACGTGCGAAACGACCGGGCTAGGCACCGCACACAGTTTAGGGTCGCCGAATGAAATCCGTAATTTGTTGTACGTGCCTTTATCAGAGGGATCCTTTGACCACGGTTCGGAGCATCGATGGTTTTCTACGCCACTGAGTCGCTTTCAGGAAATGTCTTCTGTACTTGTTCTCCATTAGTCTCCGGGAACTTCCGCTACCCACTCTCTGTTGCTCCAGTTTCCGCGAAGTGGCGAGTAAGGAGACATTAGATCTGATTTAATTCGTCGGACTCCTAGATTGAAATGTTTTCGTAAAATCTGAAGCGTTTTCGTAACCCGAACTTTGTCGGAAATTCTGCCGCATGCTAAGATGAAAAATGTTGAATTAGTGAAGTTGAAGCAGTTTTTACAAGTTTAATGCGGTTCTATAAACTTTTCTTCGACAAACCGGCTGGAATATTTCAGGGCATTCATTTTGATTATATACATACATGCATGCGATGTGCACATTAGTCCTTCGCATTCGCAATTAGCCAATTACTTAACCTGCATCTTTTAAGAGAACTTTTACGTTATTAAAATCTATATATATGTTGAAGACCATCGTGGTGCCATCGTAGTTCAGAAAAACCTCTCCATTTTGGAATTAAAGTAGTTTCGGTTGTAATCCATACTCATCAAGAGCGGTGTAAATTACCGAAAATGAGTCATGAATTCCTGAAGCGTCATTGGATACTCCTTAACAGTGTTAACCTACCATTAACGCCACTTACTATTTGTACACACAATTAATCGAAAGTATACAGGCGTCGAATGTAAAACTTTTTGAACAATTATATTGGTGCGCCTAATACATAAAATTGTATTTATAATACAATTACATTGTATGTATAAATGCGTGAGTGATCCACCGTTTCGCGTACTAAAAGGTAATAAAAATCAGTTTTCATTTTTTTAGATACGTGCCACCATTTCGAAAAATCTCACAAAATTATGTTACTAATTATAATAAAAGGCAAAAACTATGAATATATGAAAGTGGTCACGTTACAATCTGAATATAAAAATGGTAATTTAAATATTTTTTGAATTTTTAAAAATCTATTTTGCAATCGAGAGGTTTGAAAAAATTCTTGAACTTATATTATATTTTGGGGCGGGGAAGGGGAGGGGTGGAAATCTCATAATTTTTTACATAATTTTCTATTCAACGCCGCAATAATAGATACCAAGCTGGCACTTAGGGGGAAAAGTTCTCTTTGGAGAACCTATCGATTGGTGCTTAGCAAGTTCAATTCCACTTGAAGGCACTTTGTCACTTACCATGCTTATTCGGCTA
>CM052166.1:4237759-4253395 GCA_028455555.1 Augochlorella aurata | reverse complement strand
AGCCAAGCTACAAGCGTTGAAAGATTTAAAAAGCTGCATATTCCTGACAGCTTAATGGTCGAAAGTGTCAAAAATTGTTTGTAACTCATAACAACGTCAACCGATTCCCATGAAATTTTCAACATGCGTACAATTGCCGAGATCTACAAAACGCATTTTCTAAAAATTTGTTATAGGCTCAGATAACAATGTTTTAAAGCTCGAGATTTTTATTTTTTTGTCATTTATAAACAAAACGCAAGTTGTTTAGAAAAGTTATACCGTCTTAAAGGATGTTCGCACATATATCTGTCTCTCCACCTTACGTAATTTTCTGGAGAAATTCAAGTTGAACTGTCGGAGGAGCATCGGAGATTGTTCGAAAATATTTTAAGGAGATTAAAATTAGTATTCAGGGAGCGGGTAATCAAACCGTTGAGTGCACTTGGGGGAACGCAGCTGCCCGGTTACGCGGTAGAGCCATGAATAGTTGAGAATTCCGAGTTGCAATCGGCGGCGTGGCAATGCAACCGATTCTCGGTTAGCACTTTACAATATTAGAGCGTGTAAGGAAGCCGCTCCTCCATTTTTCCGTGGCAACGCCGGTGGTTCACCGAGACTGCCGACGCCACAAAGCAACTAAACACACGCGTTCAGCCAAACAACCCAGAACGGATGTGCATCGCGGCGAACAAGCTAATGCAAACACCGCGTCCTTCGAAAAGCGACGAACACTGCGCGCCACGTTTCCCGGGTTCCATACTTCTCCGGTTATTTTTCCGGAACGGGAATGCCCCGCGCCATGTATCCTCTAGTACCTATGTACAAGGTGTTTCACTTAACGAGACGACTCGAAATATCTGCATTGCTTTCCTGACACGAATTTCTCTAATGAAATCGTTTCCACCTGAAACCAGCAGACCAGCCCAAGGAAACGTGTTTATTTATTTTGATCTCGTTGCAGCAGCAGCGTCGGAAAACGACTAAGTCTGGATTCTATGCGTTTTAGACAGTAACAGGAAGATGCGCCGAGCGCTAGGCAGATTAAAGAGTTTAAGAACGTCGATGCTCTAGTATTTTGAAGCAATTGGGGGAACATGGATTTACGGATAATAGAACAGCTTTTGTAACTTCAGACTGTGGATTTTACGCATTTATGATAGAAATGTATACATGAAATTTGAGGTATTAAAATATTTTTTAAATACAGTTTCAACTTCAAACTAATTGGAAGAACATGGATTTTCAGAGAATACCAAGAAGAATTAGAAGTAGAGTGTGGATTATATGCATTTATAATTGAAATTGACAAATGCAGTTTAATACATTAAGCAGATTAAAAAAATTTAAGGACATCGGTACAATTTCGAACTAGTTGGAGAAACATTGGCGTTTGGACTATAAAAACAGTTACCTAATCACTACACTAGGCCAAGTGCTTACTGGTTTATATAATAGATTTTATTATCTATGGTTCCTCTTAAATTGAACTATTTACATGTAAACCGTAAAAATTGAAATGTAAAATTTAATTCACATGTAAATTAAATGTAAAAATTAATATAGAAAGTAATTTTTGAAATTTCTCGGATCTTAAAAAACGTTTATTTTCAATGTGAACAATTTACGGGAAAAATCTCCGTTAGATTAGTAGACAAATACATACTTTTGGATCCAAACGAAAAATGTTCTAGTCAAATTGAAAGAATTTCAACTAGGAAAAGAACGTGGAATATTTGTATCCATTTTATCATAGTGCACAAGTATGTTCACAGCGAAAAATGGTCGTCGCCAATGCATGTAACGCAAGACTCTGCACTAGAAGTTCCATTTCTGGAGAAATAGTTAAGCTACAGTATGCGACAAAATTATTCACGGCTTTTGTGCCAGCGAACACTTCTTAATAAAACATGCTGCAAGGTTTAATGATAATCTAAAGCTTTTAATACCTAAGCATGTTTATTTAAGCACATTACCCGACGTGCACTTTACAGCACGAGGTTTCACTCCATTTCTCTCTTCTGTGCTCCTTCCCAGAATAGTTAAAATATTTTTTCCTCTTGTTTTCCCGCCACATATTTACTGATTAGATTTAACATGAAGGAGCAGGTCTGACCTTGAAGTTTACGTCATAATAATTTCATTAACGTCTTTTGCATTCTTTTGAAAAATGTGTTTCAGGGAAGGACATAATATTCACCAATTTCATTTAACGATCTTTGTCACACAAAAATTCTCCAATTGCAGCATTCGAGGGAAATATAAAAATGTGCTTATAAAATAAACCCATTGTTGTGAAGTGAGTTATCCGAGTGTTTTTGTTAATTTTAAATAGCTGTCGATTTGAAAGCTGACATTTAATCTTGATATAACCATTCTGTCGCATTGTATATCGATTTCTCACGCATTTTACCTCGTTATATTAAATTCATTTCGACGAACTCCGTTGTATATTTCAAAAGCATTATCTATTTAATGGATAATGGATTTAATGAACTATTTAATCCATTCGTGAAGAAAGTTTGGCAAAAGTTGTTCACATTTAGCACGTAACTAGTGGCACTTATTAGAAGCAACAGTAGCCACTTTAAAAATTCTTTCTTTGTTCAATAATTTCAGTGACTTGTAAGTAATGTATCAATGTTTCGTTTTAATTCTATTATTCTTTATTGCATTTAAAATTGCATGTATTCATTTTTGTCATAAATGCATCAAATTCGCAATATAGTCATATAACTAGATAAATGGTTTTATATTTTGAAACTTTTACTACAAAATAAAATCGAAATACATTATTGGGGTTGTGACTGCCCCCAGTTAAAGGTGAAGAATGAATTCTTGCCGTAATATATTTTGCGCTTAAAAGGTTGATCTATAAAATATGAGAAACAGTACGTATTTAGTATGATACAATCCATCGTTTAACTTTAAAGTATTTCCTGAACATTTCGGCGACTAGAAAGTCACGTAAACGTGACTTCGCAAATATATGAATTATAAAATTCGATTCGGCGGAGTTTGTTAAAGAATTTATTATAGTTACATCATTAATAAAATTGATCCTATTTATATTATTAATAAAGTATATCATGATTGCACTATTAAAAATGTTTGTCATACTTACATTATTAACACTTTGACTGCCGTGTCACCCATATGTCAGTGACAGAATTGATTTAAATCTTGTTCTTAACCCTAGAGTGATCCCGTGAGTTTGCCGGCACCTCATAATACTTTTAAATTGTCTACACACGTGTAAATAAATACTACAACATTGAGATTTTCCTTCTCTTCTGAATCCATGTCGTACTGCATACTTTATATTCTGAAAATAATGAATAATATTTTGGTTATTAAGATTTTATTTTGAATCACCCGCGATGTCACTTATGCCGAAAAATGAAAGGTGATCGTTCTAGCGTTAAAAATTAATTTTTATGCTAATCCATTACATAATCATATAACTTTGCTTTGTAATTTCAATTTAATTGAATAGAATACTTTATTTATATGTAATTGTTAAGGTTTCAACGCGATCGTCAAAATGTTAAGTAAACAGGTTCGAATGTTAGATGTTGCCGGATGAATAGTCAGCGTGGAAAGAAGGTGTGTATTCCTTCTCATCACACGTAAAATTTCTCTTTCTGCAATCGACAATAAAACAACGCCATTCACTATATCGGCGAAACAACGCACGCAGCAAGACGTCTCGCGCGTCGCGTGCCGCGACGTTCGGAACGATGAAAACATCGGATGCGCGTGGAATTTAAATTGGTTCTGCTATCTTCTACGAGAAATAGCGGATTGTTTCCTGGTGCGGCTAATGATAAAGGAGGGACATCCTATTTTCGACGAGCTGCAATAAAAATTGCGCGGGAGTAAGACGTTTTCTGGCAAGAGGAATGGAGACACTCGAGGCAGTCCAGTTAAGTGAAACGCCCTGTACGTATAGCAGCCGGCCGGGAAGGAAGAAATACGTAACGACGGTATATTTCAAAAGCTACTAAGTCTGGAAAAGGAAAGATATTGGACGAGTTCATAATTTATTACCGTCACAAGCAAACCTCGCTGGTTCCCGCACTCCGAGCCTTTCGACGGAAGCGACGCGACCGGAGGCACAAAGACAGTTCCAATGTGACGCGCAGATATATGAAACGATTATATTCGCCGAAAGGTAATGCCTAGGCGGAACACTCACGAGAGCAAACGACCGCCTCGAAAGTGTTTTTCCACAGGATTTCCGGGCCGGTGTCGAAGCGAACGCGGATTTTCTAAGAAAAAACAACGTCCGATGGAGTCTGTGTAACCTCGTAAACCCTTTCCTCTCCCGCTGCCGCGGATTACAATACCGGCGAAATAAAACCTATTTTTCTCTGATTAGATAGAGACATTCTTATCGTCCCGTTTCCTTCGCGAAACCCCTGTGTTCGTTGCTGCTATCGACCTCCGTTAACAGTACTTAACCAATCCTGTTGTTGCTGAACGATATGCTATTTCGAGAATGTTGTTCTTGCATCCTGCCTGCGGAGGAGTATGCAAATTCGCAGTTTTATAGCGAGGTTAACTTAACTGATATTCAACGTTTTTCAGGAAATTTAAAGTGCACTGATATTGTATTAAATTATGCTAATGCGCTCGCTACCAAAGACCGTCCCATTTGGCGTTTCACTGAAAGAAAAGCGAATTATGTGTATACTTTTGTTTGTCAAAACTGGTGACACAGGCTTTTATTTGGAGTACTAATTTCTGATTTAAAATGGTTTCTCTTGTGTCCTATCAGAGAATACGTTTGCGTTTCATTGTATATTGTAGCTGGAAAGTGTTAAATATCATATCTTTGAATTTTATAAAACTTTTTGTTGGAAATACGAACACATTGCTACGATATATAATTTTCTATAATTTGAATTTCACGCGTACGACTATACGATCTCCAGGTAACGACACTTTCTAATTTAATATGAGTCGTCGGTTGTGCAAATATTTACGTGATCTATATGTCACTGTGGAAACAGACAGTTTGGTATTTATATGCAATATTTTGTAGCAGATAATTAATTGTTTCCGTGTCAAAGGTAGAGACAAATGAAAATAATTCATCACCAGTGATGCATAAATACTTTTTTGTCGAACTGGAATTTTATACTGGAATTAGTGAAAAGCTTTTAGGTGAAAATGATGGACGGATCAGCATTCATCCATGACAGTACTCACTGGAACGTCAAAATGAGCATTTTTTTCTGTTACCAGAAACGATTTTTTATCATCCGTTCAATAACAGCGCGGAATTGGATGTTTAATATCGAAAAAGTATGAATCTGACGCGTGGCCGAGCAAACGCATTCGAATTTTATGCGGAATTACGCTAATCCTTTCGCGTAATTGTTCGCCGGATCATAATTGTCACCGATAATACGTTTACACCCATCTGCATTAAATTCACGCAATTATGCTGAATAGAAATTAATGGTCGCGCGCAAATTGGATGTTAATTAACGAATATTATAAAGGCCATGCGGAAATTTCGGTCACTTTGATACGATTACGATGTGCTACTGACATATAATGTTAAGCTTGAAAAAAATTAACAGTGAATAAAATTAAGCGAGAAATCGGGTCAACAGTATTATACTCTGTACGCGTTACGTCAACGTACAAAACTATAGCGTTTGAAATATATTTCAATAGATGTTCCCTGTTTTCGATGAATTTTAGCACATTTTTCGGCGATAATTATGGTGGAAGATTACGATCTTAGAAAAAACAGTATACATATTCAACGAATTTAGGTTAAAGGCATAATAGATTAGTATATTTATCCCATAAAATTAGAAAGTCAAAGTATCCTTCCTTCATTACAGAAAATACTTCGTTGTCTAGTTTATTTATTAAGAAAATTACGGCTTTCTCGCGAGAAATATCTATTTCACTATGTGAAACACGTTATAAATATTTGCGTAAATTCGTTGACAATGAAAATTGAAAGTATTTGCTAGAAAACGTGCACGTTTTATGTGGCCACTTGTTACAGTTATTTCCATCGAGAGAAAGGGATGATTATCGGCAAGAGTCGAGGGTTTTTGTGACTTTAAAACTCTCAATCTGTAGCCATTCTCTTTCATCGTTGCGGGTCGTATTTAGCCGGGATTAAGGGTAGTCGCAAATGCTTTTAACGGCCGCGTTTAGGGTAAAAAACGCACATGGAAGGCTTAAAAGTTAAACGTATAGACACCGACGTTTTCTCTCTTTCTCTCTCTCTGTTTCTCTGGCGCTCTTTTTCGACGCTTTAAGAAGAAATATAAAGCGGCTTGCTGGTGTTTGTTTTAATCTGTAGAAGCTTACATTTTTCCAGAGGATCCGTTTGAAAGCGTACGCGCGTAAAAGAACTTATCGTTGAAATATTGGCACTCATTGAACAATATATTACGTGCGTGTTCATGAAGTTCGCTTTCGCGCCGCGGGATAGGGTAATTTTTCTCCATGGTCAATAATATCGATAACTCTTACCCAAATACAATACAATTGCCTCAACAAAATCTGGGCAGAACGGTTTCAGTTAATAGCCATTATTCATTTAGTGAATTTCGATTCGCAACTATTTGATGTTATGAAAGCGTGATAACTCATTTCAGTGCTTCAAAGGCAACCAGCACATGTAATATTTACTATCCGGAAACTAATTTCACAGGTGCATATAGAAAAGGGTGGATAAATATCCAACGTAGTGGAGTACATATAATTTATAGAGATCATTTAGGTCAATGTTTGTTGTTAGACTTACTGCTAGACTATTGATGTTTGTACATACAAATTCAGACTTTTGTATTACTATTTAAATTAATGACAGGTCCGCAAAAATTTTTGATTCGAGATTTAATTAGGTTGGAAGACACCAAAGTTTCCTATTGTAACATATTTCTAATACTAGTGGACGTGAAAATTTGTATGAGAAATCATTAATTTTCTATTTATGCTATCGTGTAAACGATAGTTAGTCTTTTTTCAAAGCAACAAAATATAATGCAACAGTTACGTTTATAAAAAATGATGAATTGTGTGAAACACGTGAATGGAAAGGAAACATCATATCATCGGTATTATCCGGCATTTCATCACTAAATTGTTCGTTCCTTGAAAATTACAAAGAGAACGTTGTTAAAGTATAATGAGGCGACAAGAAACGTTATTTACCATGTGAGTCGACCGTCTAGAAGGAAGACTGCCATATGGGGATACGTGTGGTTTCGGTTAAGGTCACCGTAACCATATGCTTAACAGATGTTATACGCTTCCTGCGATTTCTTTGCGGAACTATACTCCTACCATACTGAAACGATTCGAGGCAACCAAAGGAACACCCCGAAGAAATCAAATTCATATAAACCCTTACACAATCAATCGACCTCGGAATGAAAACCGTTCGACTTGTAGAGTATAAAAGGAACAAGTGAAGTCATTGAGTGACAAGGACAAAAATGATTCGGCTCACACGGAAATTACAGTGGCCGAAACAATGACAGGTTCACGAAATCACGAATTCGCTAATTGTTTCGCTTAAATCGATCTTTCTTCGAAATTCTGAAATTGTAAATAAATTTTATGACCGGATTTGAAACCAGTGTGTCATATGGGAAATGATGTATAACATGGTGTATAACATACAGAAAAACACAATTGCACATGGTACTCGATAAATCACAATTTCATTGGAACTTTGCAAGTTTAATATAAATTTCCAATACTAAAAAATGTTCATATTACATTCTCTTTATTTCTTCGTCATTCTGCAATACCTCAGTTTTAACGTAAAGAAATTTCATCGTTTTATCTCCTTTCTATGAAAAGCTTTTAGATTTGTACACAACTTCGTGACTTTGTCCTACTCTGTGCCGCAAACGATATTAGAGGCCATAACAAACAATGAAGAACGAATTAAATATTAAGTTTTTTTCGTAATTAATTAACTTCTAATTGCATTTATGATATTTTTTTAAGCACAGGTACAACAATATTAACTAAACCTATATTTCTTTCACATAAAATTTCCAAATTGTTCTAATATTGATATAATAACCGTATTAATACAAATTTTATCATTTAAATAATTAAATGTCTCACTAAATACATCGAAACGAATCACCTACTAATAATAAAAAAAAAACAGAAATGTCATGCAAAGCGCGATGTTATATCACAAAAATGAGATGAATCTGCCATTATTATGGCCGCTGTATAAATCGCTCTCAACGATGACGATTCGAATATCGAAGCTATTCAAAAGACACATGGTTGAGAAAATGTGACTGTGTCATTCGATGGCTTAATAAACGAAAACGGCTCGTTCACCGGCCGAACTGATCGCATGCAACTTCAATTTTGAATTTCAATCACTATCGGACGTCATTTTGAATGGCCGTATCTCATCAAATAAATTTACAATGAGCACTCCGGGGAAATCGTTCTCGACGCTCGTTCATCGAACAACGAGTGATCTTTGTCGATCGTCGAAAATAGTGTTCTATAATCTGTCATTGGATTATTATCATGTAAAAAAAACAGCACCAGCTCGCGATCCGCGATCAGCTCTTTTCTTCGCCATTGACATGTTGGATTTCCTGGCAACCCGTCGTTACCTTTCTTTTATGCTCTATTTGAGAATAATATACTTTCAATCCCAAGGGTGTGTAACCGTATTTTCGTCGCGGATTAGAATCTATTGTCTTTCTGTTGTTGACTGGACCTAGGCCGGTTACTGCCTAATAACGAAAGATTTGGAGAGAGCGGTTTATTATCGAGGGTTGTCCGTTAACGTGTACCGGTGTTGCGGCTCGCTTATGGTGGCGGCACTCGCAGGAGCCGATAAGTATAGTTTTCAGATGAGCATCAGGACAACAGTAAAGGCGAACAAATATTAACACGTTAAGGGGGCAGCCTCAAGTATATCGTTAAAATAAGAATGATTTTCAGTAATTTTTTGATAACGTAAAATATTCTTCGATATTTACAGATAAAAATAAGTAAGAAAGTCATTATTATTTGATTTTTCATTTCGAATTTTGCATTTTGAATAACATATTCAAATTCAGCAACCTGAAAATCATAAAAGCATCGATTTTCATAAAAATCGTATAAAATTATAAATTGTGGTAAACTTTTTCGAAAATGGTACCACTGTGCGACGTTCAGTGTGAAGTGTCATATGGTGCAATAGATTAGTTCCTGTGGAAATTGGATCAATAGCAATTTGACATCTCTCGGCATTTATTTGTTATAGAATCGGGAAGATTGTTGATCAAATATATTTGGCAGCATTTTCTTAACTTCTAATAACTTTTATCAATAATTTCAGTTCGGAGATAGTAATAACATTATTTCTAGTTTACATTACGAAGCCTCGGACTTGACCTGGTTTATGCGTATTGCAATAATATTATAAAAATGATTAAATATTTTAAAACCACATTTTATCCAGATGTTATATCTTCACAGAAAAATAAATCTGATCTAAAGTATTTACATTTTTCAACACGTATATTTGCGTTTCCCATTTTTCTTTCACGCTACTTATATTTTTCATTGTTGTAACACATTTAAATGTAGTTTAACTATTCTGCAAGGATCGACACTGTAACCCTATAGCCTTTCGAGATATTTGTTAATTATTTGCATTTTCACAATGCAAATCATTATCCTTCTGAGTTCTTATCTCCACTAATTGATTCTCAACCAGTTCACAAGTCTGCGTAATCGTTTAAACGTTAATCCCTCGCACTTCGATTTCTTCTTCAATTGCATCGATTACCACTTATAGATTCCCTGACAGAACGACAAAATTTTTGTTTTCTTATTTATTAACAGCAAATCAAATTTTATTTCGATTTAAAAGAAACGGATAACATTCACACTTAAAACATTATATATAAAATGTTTAGTTTTATTCCCAGAGTTGGATTACGAAAGAATCAGATATCGTTTTGACTTAGAAGAAATGAATAATGTTCATGTTTGGTAAATTACGTGAGATCTTTATCGCGAGCCCGACTCGTTGTAGTGCAAGAGGTTGAGCAGTTATCGACACTTTGTGACGTTAAAATTACCTGGAGTTTCCAATACCCAGTGGATTCCAATGGAAAATTAATTACTTAAGTGGCCGCTGAAAAATCCCGTTCGACTACAGTTTCTCGTATACAACGATATTACAATCGTTCATGTTGTAAAGCCGATCGCCGAATATGCTAACGAAGCTCAGTCCGACGGTCGTTTATCGTGTCGTTTCGTCCGGTCGCATTTTTAATGATATAAAACGATCGTTGAAAACAACGGTAAAGCACCAAAAGCGGCTCAAAAGGTGAATATTCCCGTTGTCACGAAAAACAAAGGACAGTAGTCCGGGCCCGTGGAAGTGTTCAGTGCCGCGGGGACAATTAAAAGTTAATAGCTTAATAACAAGTCCCGCGGGAATGTAAGCAATTCGAATGAAACGATGGCCGAAAGGAGGAACCGCAACAGGACAAGTAACCGGGGATTGGTTCGTTTCGCATATCGGTGAACATGTTTCTATTAACATGCGGACGTGGAGGTAAAACCGAGCTAATTTCGAACCGAAACTTGAAATTGGATTTTCATCCTGGTTCACGACCGGCGGGGACCGGATCCCGGGCTTATGGCTGAAAGAATGCCATTCTCACCTCGTTATCGTTGATTTACTCTTAATTTGAAAGGACCGCTGGAATTTTTCATCGATCCTCACCTCTGACCCCGCCCTCAACCACCTTTTGCTGAATTAATTGGATCAGCGGTGTAAGAAACGGCCCAGTTAGAACTGCTCCTACTGTTTGCCACTCTTTCTTCTCGATTATCACTTTTTGCGAGAACGAAAATACTTTTTAGAAGCGCAGAAATGAAATATTAAACTGGGGTACTTAATTTTTCATTAGAATTTAATTTTGTAATCAGTAATTTCAAATGAGTCTTGCGATGTTAATTAAAATTCGATCGAATTCTTTTTGTTTACATTGAGACAAAGTTCTTATTCATATTATCATTTGTCTTAATGTACGTTAATAACACATCTTTAAAATCTTTAAGCGCAAAGAAGCTACTTAATTTTTACATGAAAAGAGATCGTGGTAAATTGATTGTTTGATTAAATTGTAATATCTTTTAGATTTCGATGCGATTTCTGTGATTTTTTCTGTGCGACTTCTTGGCGATTTCTTGGCGATTTCTTTGCGATTTCTTGGCGATTTCTTTGCGATTTCTTTGCGATTTCTTGGCGATTTCTTGGCGATTTCTTTCCGATTTCTTTACGATTTCTTTGCGATTTCTTTGCGATTTCTTTGCGATTTCTGTTCGAGTTCTGTCCGTCGTCACCTTGGTTTTCTGGTGATTGGTCAAAGGTAAATTTTGGTGGAGGATTTAAGTGTTTTTGATTGGAGGTGGGAATGTCCGAAGGAACTTGGAATGAGGAGTGGGACACTATCAGAAAGTTCTATTTTGTATTGTCTTTGTTCGTCAATAGTGTGATTTATAAATGACTATCCGGGCCGAATTTGTCGAAGTACGGTGGTTGTGAAGTAATTTAGTCGGTTCGGAGTCGCACGTATGATTTTTTATCTATTTTACCAATTTCTAGCAGGTCTAACGCTTAATTCGCTGAAGGGATGGCGAGGCACGTTCGACCTTCGGTGTTGCCGTCACAACATAAGGTTTTAGCAATAAATAACATAAGTAATAGAAAGTCTGTTTCGTTAATGTCAGAAACTAGAATTCAATTCAATTTTTGAAATACAACAATGAGACAATTATTCAAGATAATATTTATGGTTCTTTTTCGTCATTTGCAATATTTGTCTCTTCTTCCTTTGCAATTTCTTTAATTATGAAATATCGTGTTATATATTAGATTCAATAATTTATTCTTGAATTAATGTTCACACAATTTTATGCATCGCAATGCAACCATTTTACACAGAATACAATGATATTCTTACGTAATATTCCCTCTGAATCTGATTGATATAACACGAAGACGCGGATTCTGTCTGGCTAGGTTTCCTAATTGTCCTAGTTGTTCGCTCTTTACTTAAACCCTATGTTTCGCTGCTTCGCATTACATGATAAAAGTCGATGGAAACACTAATCAGAGTTCAAGCTGAGTTCAACTTTAATCCACTTTCGTTAGGTTTGCATCCGTGGAAACGCTGTCGTCTACTTGGGTCCGCTATCCAGTATTAAGAGTGAAACCTTTCGCGTCCGATAATCGATTGCTTTCGCGCAACAACTTTGTTTGCCTTTTTTTATATATTACGACGCTTTCTTGTATTCCCCATTTCAGTCTTTTTTTTAGGAGGGTGGGTGGGGGCATTGATAATCGATCACTGGCGTCACGATGGTGTGAAACTTTTTTGAAAGTGTTAACGGATCATGCATCATATATGGAAACTTTTCGAAAAACGTCGATCGATCACCGATCGGACGATGTCCGGTTATTTTTTTAATCGATGGGTTTATCTTTAATAACCTGTCAATACTTTGCATAAAAGTTCGTTTTTCATGGGAACGACATGCCGGCTGATGAAAATCGTTCCGAAGAAAATGTGGAATGTATAAATTATCAGAACACGTTAGCTGACAGTTGAATTGCATCGAATTTTATATACAATGCACATTTTTGTAACAAGTTCCGCAGTAATTATACGAATGCCGCACGAAACTTTATTACGTTGCAGGCACGATGGTAACTTTATTGCGTGCGAAAAGTTTTGTTTCATCATGCAGCTACAATATATGTATATCAGAATTATATAACATTTTTTGTTCGGTCATAAGTCATTAATTATTTAGGTCTCCTACATTTGTTGCTACTAAATTGTGAACTTTTCCGTAGACGAAAATGACCTGGACATTTTTCGTTAACACTGAAGTTGGATAGAAATATATTGTTACTGATTTTAATATTTTTACGTTGATCGTTTACCGCAAATGTATTAAATTCTTCAATCTAATTAACATGAATTACCACAGACATTAAGAACAAACTTTTTAAAAACAGAAATCTGTAATTAATTTTCTGTATTTGTTCTTTGAAGCACATATAATGCTGAACGTAGGGGCAGTAATGGGTATAAATGTGAACTGAAAATCAAGATCAAAGTCAGGCGATAAATTCGATGGAGGAATGGGGCGACACGATAACGTCGTTATAATATCAGCCTGAAATTCTTAAGTAAAATTCCAACCGATACTTTTTAGTGCACTTACACCTTTAAGCTCGTTTCATTAAAGGACAACTCAGCGAGGCGACGAAGATCACTTCCAGTTTATAATACTTTATGCACCAAGGAATCTTGTTAAAACCTTATCAGCTTTACCTAATACTTCGCTTAATACACATAATGATCGATCGAAGTAGTTATTTCTCCTCCAACGTAACTACTTCGAGCTCAAATGTCACCCGAGCTTTCAATTTTCAACGTTTCCGTGTCAGGATACGGAAGTTCGATCGTGACATGGGATTTAAAACTTTCGCGAATTGCATTTCCAGAAGTTTTATTATAAATGAACTCTTTCGTGGAACTTTTCACACCTATCCCGTCATTCTACAAATTCGAAATATTAAATACTATTTATCATCAAAACCTTATACAAGATATATTCTTGTGATATAAGAAAGTGTTTCTATCGCCAGAAATTAATTACACTTCTACTTCAATATTGTTAGAATGTAGTTTCTAATTACCAAAAGAAACTGTTCTTGACATGGACTTCATTTCCAGTTGTTTTCTTTAAACATTTGTCGAATATATTGTCTAAATATTTACATTGTTATAAAAAAATATGCCGTTGTATTGGACACAATTTTCTACTATCAGTCATACAACGTTTATGGTCAAGACAGCGAAAGTATCCGAGGACTACAGTGAAGAACGAATTTCAGCTTCGAATTCGTTGTATCATTAATAATCATTTACTGGTTTGACAGTGAATATGACTGGAATTGATGTCAAGCAGTGTATTTATCATACAGTACACGTTTTTAAATTGAACGAAGAGACTTATCGAAGAGAATTGGAAAACAAGAAGCAGAGCGTGTCCACGAAAACAGCGACTTTAGCAGTTAAACTGAAGAGACGATGGCACAGACTAAGATTTAAAGTGTCCAATGGTTAAAATACAGAGTAGGGTAGTGGAGCCGGTGCCTTTATTCTGAAAATACAGAGTTAATTGTAACTGAAAACAAACCAAAGGCACCGCAATTGACCAGCCTACATTAATTAACTCTACTACACTATATAACTAACAATATGCAAGACGCGGACCATTCGTCTGATATAGCAGCCATCCCAGCGTAAGCAGAAGTTATCCAACGTGTAATTCCTATAATTGCCTTCCGGCCAGTGTCAAGTATTGGCTCGGCTGCATGTTCAATAAAATACGCTGGGCGCTTCGAGCGGCTGCGAAACGACCTTTACCGTGTTCGACAAGCGTCGACACGGTGTACTTGCAATCAGAACAAAAGGAGGCAGCGCGGGATAGGAGTCTCAAAGAGGGCAGCCCGGTGATTCGGTCAAAAAGCGTGTGTAACCAGCAGAAAATCCCGTGGTCGTTCTTTAGCCGGGCGCGGGAGGGTGGAAGAGGGTAGAAAGTGAAGAGAAGGGGTTCACGGGAAGTAGGAATAACCGAGAGGAAGGTCGGTGTATAAACGAACCGGGGCCGGCATCGGGCTTTCCGTTCCGTGGTTCCTGGTTAGGAGTCACTTTAATAGGGGCCACGTATTTCGAGGCACCTAGTGAAATTCGAGACCCTGGCGCAGCACAGAGAACATTCTTCTCCCTGCGTGGCCCGTTGTAGTCGCCGGTTCGTGGCCCCGGCGGTGGTCCGGACAAAGAGTACACGCGAAAGGTTTCGCGAAGGTGAAAAGGGGCCAAAAGGCTTAGACGGCGACGACGACCGGTCAGCACGAAGCGACACTCACGTTAACACGTGCCACAGCCCGCGCAGATTTCCAAGACGCCGCTGGGGCTTCTCCTCTTCTAGGGTTACCAGATTAAAATGATTGGCCCGGATATATGGTGCATGCGCGGTAAGAGGATTTACGGATCATTCTGTTGAATAAACACCGGCCAGAAACCTCTGACGGTAAACACGATCAGCCCGGTGCCAGCCGGACCGTGTCTCTCTTCCTTCCGTTCGGCAGCAGTCCCTAACTTCGCGATGATACCCGTGAATGGTTGTTGGCAACCGTGGCTATAGACAACCGTCGCGAACTTAATATCGCCGCTGGATATCGGGCCGCGTCGTTTTCGAGCATGTTAATCCGGATGATTCGCGCGCGGTCTACCTCGCACACCAACCGGGAATTAATCGCGGCGTAATGTCCCGTTAATTACTGTCGTGCCTGAGAGAATTGTTCATTTTGACGGGAACCGGCGCGGGAATCGCCGACTAGTTTTTATCGTGTGCTCTCATGTACACCTAATACTGCTTTTTTGTTAGTTTATTAGGCAACATGGTTCCTCGTCTTTGAATTTTTTCGGATATTCGACGTTACTTAGACAGGGCGTTGGTAATCATGACGAATTTGATACTCGTGGACGTGTAATTATATTTTATCATGGTCGTCAGCGGGTAAACAAAGATTGTTAATTTATCAGG
>CM052166.1:4215227-4228491 GCA_028455555.1 Augochlorella aurata | reverse complement strand
TCAGAACCACTTCGAACGTGTTAGAACCTTTGCGAACACCGACACGTCAACGTATCTAGAAGCGCAGCCGAGTCCCCTTCTAGCTACACACCGAATATACCGATATTTAATAAAGGAATTGGTTCTCCGAAGTTTGGCAATACAACCTTACTTCGTCAACCCGTCGTATCCAAGTCCCAAGCAAGGTGACCGATACGACATCACAATTAGGATCCACAAAACGTAAGAATGTTAAAAACGTAATTGGCGCTATACGACTTAACTTTTCGAATATGATTAAATAACATATTTTAATTTTAAAATATGTTATCACTGGGCTGATAACATATTTTAATGAAAGAGACTCGATAATATTCTTCCAGATAACAATTTCGAAACAAGTTGCTGTACTATACGAAATCAAATCATTCATTGATGAAATTACTGTCGCTAATTATAAGATTAGTCGAATTTATATGTCGAATTTAGACTTTAGTAAAAGAACAGGAAGCTGTGCGCAAATTGTTAAGAAACTAAATGTCTGCACGGCTTGCATGGCATACAATTAACGAAAACGTTTTGTATGCATGGAAGCCAGCGGGAAACGATTCTCGATTTCTGGCTCTGAGATCAGAGCGAAGCAGTGGAAATAGATTCTCCCTGAGGGAGTTCGGCGATCACCGTTCGCAGATTAATTTCGGCGGAGATCTCAATTGCAGACAACGATTTTTCAAACCGCCGTGCCGCCTTGGTATGGGTGGGCCACGTGACCGGCCTCGTAAGTCCGGTAATCATCTAACGGGGGAGTGTTATTCAGGACGTCCGGTTTTTCGCGCGGGAAGAGCCGTCCACGTCAGCGGGAAACCGATCGAACGATCGTAAAATGCATTGCCGCTGGTTTTCAACGGGATCCTGGCGAATTGCTTTCCCTCATTATTAAACCACTTGGCGGCAGGGGGTACATCTTTACGATGGAAATCGAGATCGTTCCCGTATGCAAACCACATTGAAACGTGTTGCCTGCGGAAATAGGGAAGGCTGTGCACTGCTTGGTACGCCCGGCGTCGTGTGCCGCACATGTGTCGACTTCCTGACACGGTCTATGTATCAGCGGAGGCCCCGGGCACGTGACCGATCACCGAAAAACGTGCATCCCTCGCAGAACCCTCGATTCGGACCTTAAACCCCCACCCTTCTCACGATTCCTATTACCCATCGAATTGAGGAATCGTTTCGCCGATCAGATGAGTATCCTCGGAACGAGCCGCCTGCGATTCCCGGGGCTCTTGATATCCTTCCAGCAAAACAATCGACGGTGCGGTTCTGATAAAAACAGGAGTGCCGCGATCTGATTACAGGATGACCAACTTCCGAAAATATCGGGTGCTGAATAAGTTTCGGTCGTTTAGCACGTTCATTGCCGAATAACCTCCGAAATTCACACTATGTCAAAGTCATTTAATTCGTGAAACCGATACTAGAAAGTTAGAATTTACTTAAAATTTAACTTGTCGCGACTACCTCCACTATTCGCCAACAGATGGATTCCTTTCTCGCAAGTTACCTGACACGTCCCGGTTTGTATATATACAATCTCGAATCATTCCTTCGATATCCCCGCGTCTAAGGCAGGGTCCACTAGATAGCCTTACTAGATTACTTATCAAATGACTGAACAGTAGGTTAAGCTTATTAAGTTAAGCAGGGACTACCCAACAGAATTTATCTATCCAGTATTATTATAAGTCTAGTGTTAAGCTGTATTTATAATAGTATATTTTTGTTAATCAGATTAATAAATTTTATTCAAAAAGAAAAAGAAAAGATAGCCTTACTGACAAGTCCTCTATTTTCTCCCATTGTCCAATCCCCACAAACTCTTTAACTGTCCTAAAAATCCTAATAAAGTTCAGTTTATTCAGCATATTGCAATAAAAATGAATTTTAAAGCCTAGTTCAAAATGACTGTCATCATTGCGTGACCGATATAGAACTTGTTGAGGATTGCTTGGCCAGTATTTATGGCAGGGGGCCATGTGCTTGGGACTCTTCGACTGGCTAGGGTATGGGCCTGTCATCAGATCCTTCGGTAAAAGTGTAACTATTTTGTGAGTCACAAGATTCAGTTTTATATGCATAAAATGCACTACGTCGTATCAAATCGTAATATTCTTAGTCAGAGGAACAATTGTGGTAAGAGTTAGACTGATTAAAAAAAGAAATAGATTTTCATTTAATTTTGTCTAGTACATCTGAGTTAGAAAATTTTTATTTTGCATGAAAGTCCTGCGATGACATATTCTTGTTACAAAATTTATGGTAGTAGCAATGATTCTAATAACAATCGTAATATTCTTAGTCAGAGAAACAATTGTGGTAAGAGTTAGACTGACTAAAAAAAGAAATATATTTTCATTTAATTTTGTCTAGTACATCTGAGTTAGAAAATTTTTATTTTGCATGAAAGTCCTGCGATGACATATTCTTGTTACAAAACTTATGGTAATAGCAATGATTCTAATAACAATAAAATGAAATGCTACAACATAAACATGAAATTTGAGGCTTTCACTATAATCTACAAATATATGAACAAGAATATTTCTTTTTATTATTAATAAACCCTACTTGAATTTTCATATGCTTACAGTTAATCTAAAAATTGATGGAAATGTTACAAACGAGCAGCTTCTGTTGTTTTCCATTTCCCCGGTTTTAATACGCTGTTGGATTTTCATCATCCGTTAATGAATCCGGTTGCTAATTGTAGTCGAGCTGGCTTGCAGCGGTTTCTTTGAAGAATGTTTCGAAGGAAGCTAGTAGTCGAGTGCGTTCAAGGATAATGAGTATCTTAAAGCAGCGCTTTATCTTCAAGTATTTTATTCTTACTTTTATTGCCCGAGCCGGGCTTGTGTTAGTACCCTATTTAGTGATAAGATAATCTTCCGGTAGTGTTCATCAGGACCAATGCCTGCGGATAAAGTTCATTCTGCGGGATAACAAGTGAATGGTGGTTTAATCTCACGGCTTGAAGAACATTTCCTTGTTTGATTGCGAGATTTATTAATGTGATCAATTCTCTGGTTTCACAGATAAAGCGCATAATTTTCAAGCTTCTCATTAATTTAATTTTTCAAGTTATTAAAAGTACGTTTATGTAGGTCCCAATTTTTCTAGATAATTATTAATTATATAATGCTAGTTAGAATTGTAGTTTGTATAGTAATCATTTTCGCGGACAAACGTAACCATAAAATACTACTAATTAGACTTCGGACATTTATGTAAAATAAAAATTGTCTGCGTTAATTGCAAAATATAGTTGTTACATAGACATTTTATTTTTTCATTTCATAATTTTCATGTAAATAATGCATCAACAGTTTAACATTCTTCAAATACTTCTGCAATTATACATTTTTATCTGAACTAAGTAAATAGTAGACTTTGGAAGATATTATTTCTGGATTCCGATGAAAAAATACCAAAGTTCATGCATTAAGGATGGTAAAATCAATGAACCTCTTCATTCTGTCTTGTCCCGTGTTTCCCTCGAGCTATATGCATATACATTCGGATGAAACATAACCTTTGTTAGTCTAATAGTGAAGTAGAACTACGATGTGATTAATATTCTAGTGGAGTATTTTCTGAGATCAGAGTACACTTGAGCATCTGTAGAAGAGTCGCCGGAAGTCTGGATAATTAACAGATTAGGTCGGAGACAGATCCATTATAAATAAGATGGGTAATTTTAGATATTTAAGGTGAGAAGCCAGACACGAAAAGGATTAAGTTAGGAACACGGAATCGAATCCTCCTCCGAGGGAGATGCATGATATATTAAGGGTAATAAATTTTCTGTGGCCTTCACGGGTAATGATTTATCTCTCAGGCGCGTACACCTTTCACGCCCTTCCTTTTGCATTCTTCCGAATACTCTGCGAGCACAATGTCAACTTTTCATGGATAGAGATTCAACCGGCCCCTTTTTTTTCCACCCCCGTTCGAGAAAATGCATTTCCCGTACACGTAGACGCCGAACAAGAAAGGAAATTACCTTACGTTACCGCGCACAAAAATAACGGCTCGAAATCCCATGAATGGGATTACATTAATTTCCTTCTCTTGTGACAACGCTTTGACAAAAGCCTGGAACACTCACATTCTTGCGCACCGTGACTGGCAGAATGTGGCAGCAGCAAATAGCGAGTGAGTTTTACAAATTCGTTTACAAGAAGATTTTTTATTATTTTAATGTGTAATTTATATTCTCCGTTCACGTTTTATTTCCATCGATCTTTGTTCCATATTATTACATTTTATGCAATGTTAATATGGGTATTAGCAAAAATCGTTTTACGCGATGATGAATTAAGTATTCTTGTTATACTTTGAATATTAATTCATATTAATATAATCCTCCTAAAAATTCTTATATTACGTTCCAAGATTACGTTATTAAATTTGTTTATGTTTAAAAATCATTAAACGTGTAACTGATGTATGAGTCACAAGACTCAATTTCATATGCATAAAATGCAGTAAGTTGCATAAAGTAAAAATACTGTATGTTAGCAAAACTGTTTTGGATTTAGACTTACAACGACTTCAAGTGGAAAGAGCTGAAACTATTAAAATGAGAAATACATTTTTATTTAACTTTCGCTTCCTACAATTGAGCTGGAAGATTTGCATTTTGCATAAAGATCCGTTGGCTAGTGGTAACATATTCTGGTAACAGTAATAATAATTCTAATAACCTCGAAAGGAAATGTTACGACGTAAATGTGAAATTAAATGTTTTCACTGTGGACCACGAATATTTGAACAAGTAACAGACGTTTCAATCTCCATAAAAAATGGAAATGACTTCAAGTACAAAGGATCAATCTGAGGGAGAAAATTTCTAGAAGCTGTGATTACATGAAAATGTTATTAATTTGTTTTAAATAGTGTAGACGGTAAATTTTTAAATAATTGTGTAGAGTATAAAATTCGCAAGACAAAATAATGCAGTGAACGAATGCAGTTTCGCGTCATCAAAAATCGAAGCCGGAGTTACCTAAATCATTTATCAAATTACACTGATTAACTTTTTGTTTCGCCGAGCAAAGCCAGCCGACGCGTCACGATGGCGAGACCGGCCAGCCAGATGACAAAATGAAAGAATTCCCATTAAAATGGACGCTTCTATGCAGTCTCGTCCTGACAACGGAAGATTTACACGATACGACGAGCAATCTCCTGTCCCTTTTAGAAAAAGCCATCCCGAAGATGCGATTTCTCCTCGAGTAATTGCCACTCCGTTCAGAATGAAAAGGAATAAAGCACTCGGAAGATAAACTAATGCGATTATTCCACGTAGTCAGGAGAAAATAGAGCGTTCCCTCCCGGTGATCGTCTTCTGCGTTGTTTTAACACTGTTACAAAACAATTGACCGGATCCTTTCATGCCGGAAACAAAGGTGTGTGTTCTTAAAGACTCATGAAGACCGTTCCGGAAAATAGGATAATCTCTCAAACGTTTAGTTTGATTTTCAACCAATTTTCGGCTCACAGATGTTCCTCATTCTAGAGGTATTAATTCTCAAACGCGCTATTTCATTCGTAATTGCATAAATATACGCGTTTTTCTTGAAACGACCTTTTAGTATAAGTAATTTTAAATTAAACTTTTCAGATACATACAAGTTATTATAAATACAATCAAATCTATAATCTTTAGTACGTTATGAACATGAAGATATTCAGTAAAATTAGATAATATAAATCATATGTAAACAGAAGCCAATATACACTGTAAATAACGTTGTAAATTATTTTACAGTCGAGTCTGACCAATACGTAATACTTTCCAAATATTAAACATACAAATATCAATAAAAAGATTAATATAGCTAATAGTAAATCAGCTGATGTGACATTAAATAAACATAACAGACATCAAATTGCAAATATACGGCATGATTTCAATACCATGACCATGAGATTCTGCAAATGATTGAAAATGCAATATTGAAATTCTACACATTAAATACAGCATGATAAAATGATTGCTTGGCTTTCAAATTTTCAAAGATTTGTAGCATCAATTGGTGTTTTTCTCAAAATCGTTCAATTGGTGTTTTTTCTCAAAATCGTTCAACTGGTGTTTTTTTCTCAAAATCGTTCAATTGGTGAATTTCTCAAAATCGTTCAAGGAACCGCGATTCTTTCTTCCCGCACACTTTCAATCACAATGGTAGGGGAAAGTCATGTATATTGCATGCCATTATTCATGTAAAGGAATATAGTCGATGCAGTATGTGTTATACAACTAGGTCTTCGTGTACCTTTAAAAAGACTCGACCCTTTCGCGATTATGAACGATATATCTCGTGACCCGATTTCATTGTTCAGATATTGCGAACGAAAAATCTTGCCTACCTGTTGTCATCGATCTGACATTATCAACGAGACGTAGCCCTCCGTATATTTGATTCGATTTAATATGCACCATTAACTGATATACATATACGTATTACGTAACGAGCCAACAGGATCTGATTACTCGCGCAAACATAAATGAGTATGGCAGAATGCAATTCGTTTGGCGCAGGTTTCATTTTTTAGAAAATCGATTCTATAAATTCTCCACGAGTGCAGATATTTTCTATGCGATACAATAAATTTCATGCGATCGTATATTTTTATTAGGAAAACTATGACTGAGAATAGGTATGCATTTTCTGAATATTAATATAATTTGACTTTTGTGCATACATCGATAACTTATTTTTAATTAAAATAAATGAAAATTACAATGCGTGATCTTTTTAGTAACAAAGATTTTAGGAAAATGGCATAATCATTTTTGACTACTACATTCTTTAATTCTTCGAACGTTATTTGACTGTAGACTGTGAATTTTCATTCATTTGTGACGCAAATTTATGAAATACAAAAAAGCATTTAGGTTAAAGAGTAATAGCATCTTCGGTTTAGATTTTCGATAAGGATTACTCTAATCGGCGATTTTTCTCTCAATTCTATGTTGAGAAGATAATCTATGAAAATATGAAGTTGTTTAAAGCTTCGCAGGTATAGATGCAAAATAAAAATGCTCACTTCTTCTAGATATCGTTTTCATTTTAAATAACTGTGCACAGAAATAATTTGATATTCTTCAGACAGAATACAATATTGAGATTCATACATCGTGTATTACTATAATTTTATAAACTGTTTCAAAAATTACAGAGAATGTATACAAATTGATAATACATTTGCTATTAATTCTCACAAATTGCAAAGATTAATCTGACATATACTTATATGAAAACATTATAAACTCCAGTACACCCGATGCCATTCAATTTCTCCAGATCACAGAATTAAATCTAATCAACATTCTCTAACTGACAAGAATAAATTGTTCGATTCGGTCGCTAATGACCCCCTTTGTCAATGCGATCTCTTGAATATAAACTTCTATACATAATGATAATAATCAAGGCGAATGTTTTATCAAATTCGAGCGAAGTTATCTTTACGCGGCCTGTTTTAATGAATTCCGTTACCAGATTAGCATACTTTCAACGCTAATGGGACATCCCGAGAATACGTGTACACCAGGAATGCTCTTTAACCGCTTCACCCTTGGAGGATCGTGATCAGAATCATAAATTAACGCGTGCCCCGTGTAGAAGACACTTGGTCGACATCAGGATGTTCCTCGCGATCGTACGTCGATCTCTCCGCGTGTGCGTGTCGCGCTTTCAGCGCGGTGTGATCGTTGTACAGTGGTTACAAATCTCCAAAAGCTGACCATGATCTGAAGACGTTCCCGTATTTCATTACATTAAGAAATTTATTCCAGTTGATATTATAACTGGATTAAATTTAAACAATGACATAAAAATCAATTTAAACAATGATGCACGAATCAATGCTGGAACAGTTAGAAGACAGTTACAACATTTTGCAACAGTTGGAAACTCAACGCAGACAACCAAAAATCGAGTACTGAAACTTGCATCTGCCAACGTTTATAAACATTGAACAAGTCAGGCACAGAATATTATTCCCAGACGAATCGAAGTTCCATCCTATTTCTTTAGAGAACATGTGTAACCGCAGTGGATTTTACCAATTTCTTTTTTTTTCGTTTTATCTCATCGTCCGTCACACAAAGTGGACATTATTCGGTTGAAATTTTATTCAAATAACATTTCAAATAATCTTTTCGAATCAATTTTTATTCGAATAATCTGTGAATCAACGAAGTTATTGCTAATTAACGAATAATTCTATTTCGAATAAAATCGTTATTCGTTATTTACGAATAAATCTGGAGGAATTATTCCTTATCTGAATAAAATTTGTCGAAGTCTGCCGCTACTCCACCTCCAGCGGAAGATTCATCTACGTGTATATGGCCACGTTTCGGCAATTCGAGACCACTGACCGCTGAAACGAGAATTATCCGAAAGTCATGTAGGAGGTGTCACGGGGTCAGCGGAGCTGCCTTTGCCGGGTGCGCGCGCGAAGAAACGACGAAGAAGAAACGGTAGAATTAATTCAGATGGAGAGCGCCGATACACCGAGGCTGCGAGGATGACAGCACGTGAGCCGGGACGGAAAGACCAGGTGGGTGAGCAGCCGAGTGGACTTCCGGTTCCGGCGGAGATAATAGCGCGTGTCTAGAATGTAGCAGAGAAACACGTTCCGCGGCGAACTTTATGAACGCGTAACAGTATTTCGTCGTTTGCAAACACCCATATCTCGGACTTAATTGTCCTCGTCATCGGGACAAGCTCCAATTTCGTCGTTGGGGCTGCAGGCTCGCTGCTCCTCGAGTGTGCTTGGTCAGGAAGAGGACAGAGGAGACTGTTCTAATTAACCGGGTAATGAATTAATGAGGAAAAAGCTTCCCGCTGATCTTCGACCGAGGATCCAGAGGAGGATTAAGTGCTAATCCGTTGACTCATGTTCTTTTGAACAGCCGCAGCCGCCACGTTCCACCGAATCGACTGTGTTTAATTACCTGAATGACAGGAGAGTCGGGATGCTATTGTTGATGCGGGAATGGACTGAAGAATCGGCCGGGATTCCCAGATGAAAGGAGACTAGTTTTAGCGTGTGCTCCGGGGAGATGCATTTCGCTCTCGAGATCTTCCGCTATTTTAAAACCACGGAATCTGCAGAGGTTAGAGACACTGTTGACTCATTTTTAGCTTCGTAGAATTGTCAGACAAGAGGCAAAATTCAATCTATTTACTGTTTCTTTAACAATATTATTACCTATATTTCGTATTATACAATTTTTACCGAATTAATTCAGTGATGATTCTAGCAGAAATTGAGAAGTGATTACGTAGAAAAAGGAACATAGGAAATAATTTGTATTCAAAATAATTAAAAGACATCCTTTAAATCCTTTGTTAAAGATGGTCTTAAATGGAAATTATTAAAAGATATCTTTCGGAGGCTTTAAGGATGTTGTTATTGTATTTGAACCTTATTAAAGTTCTTAGGTTATGTCAAGGTTATTTTAAGGGGGAGAGGGAGAGAGAGGGAGAGAGAGAGAGAGAGAGAGTCAGGATAATATATAAAAGGGCTGGTAAGGGCGAATGAGGGGTCAGAAGGATTTTGGAAGTCGTGGAGAAAGATTTTGGAAGTCGAAGATGAACCGTGCGTTGTCGTAGTTGTTGCCATTGTTGTTACCGTTATCGAAACCGTTGTTGAAGTCGTGGTCGTTGTCGTTGTAGTTGTAGTCGTTGTTGAAGTCATTGTTGTTGTTGGGGTTGTTGATAATAAACTATCTATTGTTGTTATTTAAAGACGTGTGTCGTTTCTTGTATCATATTACCACGGAGTCTCGTGGGATTTACCAAACCTTTTTAAAATAATCCCTACAATATTGATACATGTTTCGGAGTAACAGCGAAGGTTCGAGATTGCTTCATTCAATCTATTCATTATTACTCCACCATGTAATAAGAACAAAAAATAATTCATTTTAGAAGAACAATACGTGTAACAAGAAATTTGTTAATGCTAATAATGTCTCGTACCATATACCCATTTTTAAATTCAGGATGAGTTGGAAGAAAATGATATCACTGAATTAATTTAACAACTATTGAACGGAAAGTCAAAAAGTTAGTTGTGAAGAAATAATTAAACTTCGAGAATAATTTGAAGTTAAAACTTGAAAATTGTATTTTTGCACCGCGTGGTAGAAATAGCGTTAATTGAATTCTGCTCATGTAGGGATTCGTGGGAACGAATTTGCTGATGTGTTGGCCAAGGGAGCTACGAATAGAATTTCAATAACCTCTTCCAAAGTTCTTTTCACAGATATTAGACTTGTGAACAGCTTGCATCTATTAACATCAATAAGCTTGTGGTCGGAGAAGTTTCGCACAAAGGGATTAACTATTTTCAGCATTTGTACGAGGAAAAGAACAATCCATAGTTTTTTAGATAGAATCAGTTAAATATAATAGAATCAGTTACAATAGAATCAGAACCGGGCATTACAGTCTTGCCTTCTCACATGGGAAAATTAAAGTTCCAAACGATTCCAAATGTTCGTAAGGGTGGAATAGACGAGATATTGATTATATTTTGTGCCCGTGTCTCATTTACGACACTTAAAGGTTGAAATACAATATATTGAACATTGGCAATTGCGTAACTGTTTTCTTTCCTTATCATGCAATGTGATACTCGCAGAGCCCACTATTGAGATTTCTAGGATTTCATATTCTTTCCTGAAAGAATGCTGTTTAAAAATAAGATAAAGTAATGTGAATCTCAGCAACAGAGTTGAGCCTATATTTATTCGAATTTTTATTATCCTCTCCATTTATTACGAATAATTCTTTATTCGAATAAAATTCTATTCGGATAAATTTGTATCTAGTCTTTATCGCTAGTCTTTATTTTTCATCCGTCATTCGAATAAAATTTTACGCAACTCTGGTTAGGAATAATTACAATTATGTCACAACCTCACAGTAAATATTAAACAATTGACAAACCTAGCAAATAAGGTTGTAGAGACTACAGTGTATGTATATTCATATATCTGGACTTGCAGAATAACCTCTCTATAGATATTGAAACTGTTAAATAAAAACGATAGACTGAAATAGCTGTGTTGGAAATCACCCAACTCTCTCCTACTGATAAGAACAATTTTGCTGTAGAGAAGATATAGCACTCGATATCACGGACGAAATAGTAAACGAGAACAGGGAACAAAGACGGATTGAATCGAAGACATGTGGCAGTGGAGAGCGAGAACGTAACATCAACCAGCATTAGCGATAAAATATTAATCCGGCCAGGGAGGTGAAACAGATGCGAACAAATTTCTTCGTCTGGAAGTGCGACAGGAATACGCTCGGCCCGGGATTTTTTGAATGGGAAAATTTCGTGGTTCGAGGCAGGCAGCGTCGGCACAGGGATGGCAAGCAAGGAACGCAGTTTTCTCAGGTGGCGCAGTTATTTTCATAAAATATTCGCCGCCGGCAAACGTTCGACGCAGGAAAACCAGGAAGCAGGCGTAGTGCTCCGAGGGTATGTTTTCGCGAGCAATATAACAACATACCTAAATTGTATCAAAATCGCAGACATCGCGGAATTCGGTATGCGGTCTATAGCGGAATGCTTCCTTTTGTGGTGGCCGGGGAAACACGTAAGAATTCGCAGTGTTCCCTCTGTCTTCCCCTTGCCCCCCCCCTTTATTACCACAATTCGAATCGTTACCGTCGCAACGACGCGCCCACTATATGTTCAGCGAATTTAATATCAATTACAAGTCAAGTTTAATAACTAAAAACCGTAATATCGCGAGAGAAAAGTCGGAGTAATTTGAATTATTAAGAGATACGGTAATTGCTATCTTGCCGGCAAACCGAGGTTTGGGCGATTTAATTTACATGGCGGATGAAGTATCGCTGATTGAATGCACGAGACTTATGGAGATCGTAATTCATCTTCATTACAGAAAAATGATAAAGATGAAAGGAAAGAAAGAAATTGGTGAATTGCAGTGTGGGTTGTTTTTATGATAGGGAGACTTGTAACACACCTTGTTTAACCACAACAAATATTGGAGTGGGTTAGTATGCGTCATTCTTGCTCACAATGAGTGTTAATCATCATCAGAGCAACTTTATCATTTATTTCACTTGTCGTCTGAACAATTTGGCATGTATAGGTTACGTTTTCAATTCATAAGTCAAAATTTTCGAAAATATAATATGCTACTCTGATTCATTTAATGAACTAATTATAATTCAACTCATTTAATGAACTAAGTAATAACATTACTCGAACATACAAACAGCAATATCACAAATCAATAATCTACGTTCAACTACCATTTGTGCCCACGCATTGTTTTTATCCGCCACAGTCTATCACAAAAAACATCGTCTTTTTACAACCGCTATTATAGACACAGGACAAAGTATTATTCTACAGATTTTTATTATGTTCTACAGGTGCCATTTGTTATTCGATGCATAATTTTGTATTACTAATTTCATACCTCTATTCTTTAACAATATATTTCAAGAAGTTTGAAATTTCAATCGTAAATAAATAATAACTATAAAAATTTCAGACTTCTTGAAATATATTGTTAAATAATAGAGGTATAAAACTAGTAATCAAAAATTTACTAGTTTTTAAAAATTTTATGTGGCGTGAAATTCGATGTTTTTTAAAATGTTTTCAATTATGTAGATAACGTTTTATACTAAATCGAAAGTTTGTTGCATTTTATATACTCTACTTTAATAAATATAAAAAATACCGTAAAGGATTTTTCCCTTGCAATATATATTTATTTAAATACGTAGCGCAGAAATCAAAGTTCTACTAGTGCCCAAATACTTTTGGCAGACACTGTAAGAGCATAAAATCTGCAGTCTAGTAATTATAAAAGATAGCATTTTGTTGAATGCTGCAGAATTTGTATGCTCCACACTCTGAAACTTTCATACGCCGAGCTATGTATTTTCTAAATGTAAAAACTCCGTTCTTCGAAAATCCTGCATGCGATTTTTAATTGACTTGTGAAATGAAACAAAGCGAATAATTGGTCGAACGAATCCCTAGAATTTCTGGTTACAGTGAAACTTGATTAGAGATGTCGTTAGAGAATCAGCGCGAAATTTCAATGAAATCGTCCGCAAAGGGTTGAAAATGATTTCACTCGTTCTGCACAGCGAATGCGCGGGGCGGAATCAAGTCAACGTAATAAAGCACCGAAGAATCAGAAATT
>CM052166.1:4048672-4069726 GCA_028455555.1 Augochlorella aurata | reverse complement strand
TCGGCCACGATGAAAGTATGAAAATAACTATTTGGTTGATACCATTTTTTGTGGGAAAATTCATTCGTTCGCAAAATAGATTAAAATATAGGTTCGTTAATAAATTTTCTAGCTAAATATTCAACCATTTTCGGTTAAATTTACAACTTTATTTTACAACACCAAACATGGAAAAATTGGAAATACGATATTTGCCACTATAACAAAGACCGTTCCAATATTCTGCGTGGAAAATAAATGGGTATCTGAAATAAATGAAATGAAACTCGGTGCAAAATTGATTCGTTCGTAAGATAGATTAATAATATACATTCGTTAATTAATTTTCTAAGTAAATATTCAACCATTTTGGGCTAAATTTACGATTTGATTTTACGACACAAAACGTGGACAAATTGGAAATTGGATATGTAACAAAATATTCTGCGAATATACGGAATATAACGGAATATAACGGAGACCTTTCAAATATTCTGTGTGAAAAATAAATGATTTTTAACAATAAATTGAACTTTCTCTATAACAGTGTCTTTCAGTTCTTCTGACTATTCTAAATTATTTTTAAAGTTGTCTAATTGGTATAATCGTGGGAAATTATACATGAATTATGGGAATGAAACATTAGTGTCAAGAACGTTCTAAACAGCTTAATAAAGTCAACGGAAACGTAAATAAGTTCGCACTAATCACACTCTATTCTGGAAAATGGTTCATTAAATTATTTCCTTCGTTATCGCGCTGTTTAAAGAGACAGTTCTTATCCGCAAAGTGAGATTTTATTATTTCACAAACACGTTCTAATACCATCGAAAAATGTTCGATCAACTATACATATACGGCAAAAGTTATGTCATATTTAGAAGATACCAAAGTGTTTAGCGAAATTGTCCCACAAGTGGTCGCAAATTGCTATTAAGCAGATGCGACATTAAATAAAGAAATAAAACGAAAAACACACGTCATATTCTATGGCGATTGAATAGAAATTACATTTAAAAACCAGAGGACAGTACGTGGGAATGGAAATGTATGAGAGGCCATACCATTGTTACCAGAGCATGCAGGACATTTTTGGAATCAACCGCGAATAACGACAGCATTTTCGGTACACGTAACGGATCGACTGATTCGGAAAATACATAGATAGGATGGCGAGTTCGGAGCACTGTACCGCTTCGAGGGGCTTGTAAACAATTGATCGGTCGGAGATACTACTTAGTGATTGATATGTTCATATCATTGTTGATCGTAGAACTGTATCACATGGAAATATTGCAATACTCAGAGGAGGTACGCTTCGTTCCCGGTGAAAATTACAGCGAAACTATTTCGGATCGGATGAAACCGTGTTTCTCTCGCAATATCTTGTGACGGATTATGTCTTTTCTGTGAGTATTCATTAAATCGTTCCCGATCGAAACCGGATTATCCCTTATCAATGTACTCGAAATCAGGAAAGTACGTGATCCTCGGGAAGTTGGGGATCCTGATAAAGTGCATTAGATATCGGATTAGGACGAAGCTAATCTCTGTAAACTGTAGTAATGTTTCCGGCTTCCATACTCATATCGAAATAAGGTCGCACTTTTCCTAAATCTATCTGACGATATTAGAAATTATACTTTACATCTTCCAACGGTGTCATTTAGCTGATCAAACAATTATATTCGCGCTTTTTTTCTAAATATAATCAATTTTTCTTGAAAGAAAGACTGTCGTGGAATAAAATTGTTATACAACTATGGTCAACGTGGAATTCGCGACAAAATATTTTCTAAAATTTCATAACAGAAAAGCTAAATGTAACAAATTTTTAATTTTTAAAAATCTTCTTATTGTTTTTTTGTTTTTCTTTTTATACTCTCTTTATCCTAATTCTTACGACGCATTTTCATAACAAATAAAACTAACCTGCTGTTCGGGGGTCATAATGTTATGTAATGAAGCTGTTATACTGTTAGTAAATATAAAGCAGTTAATAAAGCAGTTAGTGGTGATTTATTATTCGTTTGTTATTATCACACGTATGTTTATCCGTCGAGGATGATTCTGAAATACGGTTGGTGTTATTTTTCGATAAACGTGCAGAGAAATAATTTGCACCGAAACTGCAGTTGCCATAAGCGACACATGTATGCTATAAATAGTAGAGGAAACGAGATTATATGAAGCGTCATGTTGACTATTTACCCGACTCATTGTTTCATGTTGTATGAAGAGCATTTGGAAGCTATTTCGGAGGCATTGTATATTCATTAAGAGGTTTAAAAGCGGAACGTCACTAAACAATTATCAAATTCGAATGTTGATACAACCCATGCATATTTGCACCCTCATATTTCAGGCAGGCAAATTAAGAAGGTGGCGTGAGTTGTTTATGTTTAAATGATTAAGAGCGTATTCTAGTGCGAAGTGTGCGTGATTTTAACTTTGTTAGAGAATTTTCTGCACAGAAACTATTATAACTTCTGCAGTTTAATTGACAAGGTTGATTTGTACGTGTCTCAACGACGTTTCAAAATTTTTTAGAATATAAGAAGTTAAAATTAATGGCACTGCATACTGTCAAACATAGTCGCTATTAAAAAAAAGGTCGTCTCACTGTATTCATGATTTCGACCATTCCGCTTGTCTGAAATAAAAAAAACCTGAAAAATCCGTAATTAGTATGAATTTAACTGTAGCAGCTACTAGAACAAAAGGTAATAAAAAAAGTGACGATACTTTGAAATTCGATGTTTTTTTTTAGTAAACTTCGAAGGCTCAAAAAATAGAAAAAAATAAAAATTTTTGGTTGATTCTAGTAGGGGCTATAGTCAGACATCTACTAAATGCGTCCTTAAAATTTTGAATCAACTGGTCAAATAGGCTTTGAGATATCATGAACACTGTTCTGAAAAACATAGATTCGAGAAAAATTCCTTTAAAGTTTAGTATATCGGTAATGATATAAGGTCGTCGTATTTTTGAAACTATATCCTTTTAAGAATATGCAAAAAAATTGATTTTTTTCAGAAGTTCACACTAGCATACTCCCTTAAACGCGTTACATCCGTGGAACGTGGAACGGAAAATTGTATGTCGAGGGTTTAGTTCAGCGGATCAGATAGCACCGAATAAACGGAATTCTTATTTAGCTTCTTACTCCACGGTTTATTATCAACGAAATTTAATTTAAATACACTCCGTTACCTTGAACAAAAAGAGAATTGGACAGCGAACAGACAGAATTTTAATGGATTTGAGAACCTGGATAATTGAAGATCTGGAAACCTTGATATTTAAAAACTTGAAACCCGAGAGTTTGAAATCGCAGAATAATTGAATAATTGAATAATTGAATAATTGATAAATTGAAGAATTGGTAACTTGAAGTATAGATAACACGAAAAGTTGGTAATTTGAAGAATTGATAACTTGAAGTATAGATAACTTGAAGACAAATAACCAGAAAAAAAAAACAAAATTTAATATTTGGAAAATGCTCCAGGTACTATCGTGTAAAAAAATGCGAAAGTACGATGAATGTTTGCAAGTGAATGATTTGTATTCGAAGCATTTGTAACTTCAAAACGTAGTAATTTCAGACGGTCGATATTGTTAAACAATAGAGATATCAATATTGTACTTATTAGTCGTCCGAATACTTATGTAACGTGAAAATTCGATGCTATTTTATATTTTTTCAATTATTTAGGTAACATTTTATACTAAATCGAAGGTTTGTTGTATAATATTTTGACATTTATATATTCTACTTTAATATAAGGTAAAGGATTTCTTCTTACAATGCATATTTATTTAAATATGTGGCATAGAAGTTAAAGTCATACTAGTGCCCGAATAGTTTTGGGAGTAACTGTACATAGAGAACTTGATTGGGATCGAATTATTTCAAACGTTACTTACTATTTCAAGAGTACGCAATAATTAATCAAGATGGTCTAAGTGTGAGGAATTTTAAACATCGTTAATGATATTCTTCGTCAGAATTTACCTTCTTCTGGAAGATGCTGGTACATTTTCGTACACCTCAATACTTGATTAGAATTCATCACTGTTTCAGTGAGTTTAAAATTGATTGCACTTCTGCAAAATATTCGGAGGTCTTAAACTATTTTCGTACCTCCAACTTATTATAAATTTATTTCTTATTGGAGTTCTAATTGGATATACATTTAAATGCATTTATTTAAATATATGTCAAAGTTATACTAGTTTCCGAATACTTTTGAGAGTCACTGTAGTTAGCAATGTATTAAATAAAATCAGCATTTCTAAAGAGAACGCATAAGTACAGTTTGTAAAAGTAGAAAGATTAAAAATATGTAAAAGTACGAATGACTGTTGCAGCAAAAGGTTATCATTTTGCATTGCATATTTTTTATTATTGCAAACGAATATATCTGGTGGTAACTAAGTAACTAATAAGATTCTAAAATTAAATGTGTATAACAATTTGTCAGAGAATCCTTGAAAGACTGCCGTCTAATTGGGGTCTCTAATTGAGGGTCGGGTCCCACTCTATTCTTATTTGAGGACACAGCAAGGATCCTTTTTGCGAGAATGAAGCATTTTCTTTCACACTTCGAATACTCTTCCACTTACGTCGCAATGAGAACGTTAACACATTGGATAAATCATCGTAACAAGCACAAATCTACGCAAATAAATGATATGATACTAAGCAACAATTTTATTCTGCTTTCCCGAAAATTTAAAATCCGAAGCGAACTGTATTTATTTCATGGGGCATTCGGTAACGCAAATAGCTCCGCCACCATAGTCAACAATCACAGGAAATACGCAAACATCGAGGAGAATGGATTACACCGAATAAAACTGTAGTGATGTTGTCGTTTCGCGTATCGTCAAAACCAGACTTCAGTTTCTTCTTTTATGGAATGCCGTGCTGCACGAAGCTCCGCCTAACGATGCCAAACGAGAAACAAACAGTCGCAATTGACCGTTTGCTTTTGCGCGAAACCGGCGTTTAGTCAGTGTTCGGATAATGTTGCCTTTAAAAATGTATAATCCGACCGTGGAAACCGGGAAACTAAACCCCGTTTCTTGTTTTACAGGGAAGTTTATACTTCCGTTTCGTTCGCCGTTTAAGAAACTTTGGCTTCTTTAAATGGCACCACGGAGTTCTTCCGCTTTTCGTTATCAGACTTAATCAGTACAGCTGCCTCTTTTGTCTCCAACACCTTCGGAACATTCTCGAACGGCATGGATATTCTACGATAATGCTTCTCCCATTTTTATTCTTTCACTTTAAGCTGAAAATTCGTTTCGCGTTTTAATGTCTTCGAATATAGTCAGAGAGACATCAAATGTATTGGGATGTTTAGAAAAGTCAATAAGCGCATATTTTCTCTGAAAGATGCATGAAGTGGTAATTTTGATAACACTGTATTCAATAATGTAAACTGTTGAGATCTTTCTGTGAATTCTCATTTTTAGCCATTATTTTACAGGAACATAAATTTCAATCGTAACCTAATAATTTGAAAAACTTGTGTATCACATAAATGCAGGAAAATCCGCAATCTAGTCATTATACGTAAAAGCTTGACTTTTTAGTTCTTGCTTCAGTCGAATTTATAAAAGTCTAACAAAATGAATTTCATTTAGTTTAACAACCCAATTAGCGCACAGAATACTGACATAAAATGTTTAAATTTCGCGGTGCATGTTTCGAGAAAGTGAGTGGAGATGTATTATAAAATAATTTCATGATGAGCATAATAATTACGGTTCGCTTAACAAGCGAGAACTCGTGAGCTCTTCTCGCGATTCGCTTGATACTATATTTTAACAAGAACAAACGTCCGATATTCACTTACGAGTGACCGCAATAAAAGTGTGAGCATTACCTGGAATCCTTAACAGGAAGTCTCGCACTTATTGCGATCTTTATCACAGCGGCACGCTGGCTAATCTCGTGCCGAGGAAATTTAGCGAAAAATTAGCAGGCGATATTAAATTCACCAGGAATCCAACCGGTGGAAATTCGAAGTCGACCGGGCCACTGTGGGGCGAACAATTTCTGTGCTTCTGGTTTCTTTCCGGGCTTAATTAACTTTATATTTATCGAGTAAGACATATTAAATTTGTATATTCAAAAATAAATAAAATGAATAAAACATCTTAAAACCCTTTTTCATTCAAAAATACATAGAGTAAAGGAATAACAATTTTTAAAAATTTTTTTATTTAAAAATAAACGAAATATAAAAATAAAAAAATTTAGTATGTCTTGTCCGATAAATAGAAAGTTAATTATGGCCGAAAACAAACCGAAGGTATTGCAATTGGTCAGCTCCCAATAACTGGCTCCACTATCCTAACTTTGCTATATGAAAATAAGGAGTATGTTTGAACATTTTGTCGTACGTATTTGTCCATTTGTTTACCAACCAACGAATTACGCGGTCTGGAAATGCTTATTTTCTTGGGGAGACGCGATCCTCGACAGCGGAAACTGTTTGCTGTTTCTGCGTAGGAAAAATATAAACTATCGGTGGAAAATTGCTATCGTCGGATCGTTCGCTTTGACCGCATTTTTTCCACGTAGCTGTTGATGCAATTCGCGAACGATTCCCCGATCGACGTTCGGGATGCTGCATAACGAATAGCACTTTCGCGGAATACGCAATGCACCCAGCAGTCAAAGATGACTGATCGTAATGTCGTTATTAATTCGATTGCAGTGCGCATTAATTGCATTCGGCTTTAAACTGGTACTGACGTCGTAGTAAATTGTCCGCTGTCCGCATAATAATCGCTACGAAACAACTTTACTTACGGCTAGTATCTCGGCCGTTAATTGGCACGTTCTTGCTAAACAATGTTCACTTTTACGATCACAGTGGCACATCATGTTCATTAATAATTTTTAATACTTCGTAGACACTTAACGATTGACACTTTCGCAATCAGCCAATTTTGAAAATAGAATTATAACTTGAATTTTTGTTTCATTGATCATGCAAAACTGTGTATAGTAAAACGGATTTGTTCTATTTGTAAAATATTTGTTAGAATATAAATAAAGCGTTCTTGAAGTTTGGTTAAAAATATTAAATATTTCTTAATCATAAATATAAAATAGATTTTACAAATAATATATGTTCATCTATACATAGAACACATATTTTCATGATCATTGAAGCAAGCTTTAATTAAACTGTAAACATTATTTTACAAATATAATATGTCCGTCTGATAAATAGAACACACATTTTTCATGATAATTGAAACAAACTTTAATTGAACTCTTTTCCATATGTTATCTCTGGAACTAGAATTGTGTTCAAAATTCTGCTTAGAAAGTTGCACTACTCGATTTTTTTGCGAAACATTTTTAAAAGATTTTTCGTTTCTTTTTTTAATTAAATTGTGTTTTGTCGCAGCGACTTTACAATAGACGCTAGAATAATTTTTTGGATATTGAACAATATTCAGAGTACGAGAAAAAATAGCCAGAAGGAATTCGTGAGAAAGAATTCTCCTTTGTGACCATTTTTTTACGGCATTCTGATTGGAATTGTGCGAAACATGTAAAATATTCTGCGGGACCTGGTTTCAATGGAGAATGATTTCTGGATTTTCCTGCGACGAATTATGGCAGAGTGATGACCAGGAAAATTCATTAACTCTGTATTTTTATGCACCAAATCTGATTCGATTGAAATGTTTTGAAGCTGTGGAACTGAATTGTTCTGTTCCATTGGGAGAAAAAGCTATTTCGATCAAAGTTTTTCATATATCAGCAAATACCCTGGTTGTTTGTATGAAAATACAAAAAAGATTTTAAAAAAAACGTTCAGCGCTTCTCGCTAAATGAACTTAAATTTTCAACAAGATTACGTTCCAGTGCGTTTCGATAGATTGGAATTATATTCTTATATCGATTGTCGAGGAATCAGTGAAATAATTGGAATGAAAATTCGCTCAGTCATGAAATTAAAATCAAGGAAATGGATTACTCGCTTTTTTCACGAATATTGGTGAACGATTTCCCAACAAAAAAAAAATATAAAACACACGCGCATGATAGTTTGTTCATTCATACATGGAGAAATGTTATGAATAAAATAATAACATAGCTAATAGCACGCGTGTGATCGATTTATATTTACGACAAGAAAGAGTTTGAAACAGTAGGAAGATCGAATGAATTTAAGAAGGAAGACACTATTCAGCTCCTGCGCCTTGCAATCGATGCGCTCAATTTTCATTTCTCGTAAGGATTTTTACCAAACTCGTGCAGAACAATTGCAGAAAATGCGGCGGGACATAGCGCACTGAAATCTAAAAAAGACCTTTTCAAAAGCTCGATAAAAACGGATCCTTGCCATCTACGTGCACGAATGAAAATTGTAAGAAAATGATGAATGATAAGTGTTACCCACGCAATCTAGTTTATCGATATGTCCCTATAAGCACTTAATTGAAGGGGGGCGTGTCGTGCCCTAGCAACGTCGTTTGTTTCTTTTCTGAGGAGTTGCAGTCTCCTCCACGTGGTCATGTGAAACGCACGCATCTTCTACTCATGTGGTTTATATATATATATCTTAATATAACTAATTAAAGTGTGATAATAATACGTGGCTCTTATTATCCCGAATCTCCTGACAAAAATGAAATTGTATTCTTTTCATTCGAACACTTCACCGGTCCATATCGCAATGTTGCAGTCATGTGCTGCACGCAGTTTTTTTTCAAGTTATCGAATTTCAAATTTTCATTTCTAGCGAAATTTTAATTCTTCCGTTCATAGCTCGCAATACCGGGATCGTTTATTGCGCTATCGGAATATTAAACGCGTTATCGCGTGTACCTCTTGTATGATTAATATTCGTAAATGAAACGAAACGGATATTTATTGCAAAAATTTGAAACTCGTTGCATTGGCCAAAATAAACCCGGTGCGAATCATTTTATCGTATGTACAGTATTACAGGGTTGATGATTTTTGTGGCAGCTATTTGTATTAATAGAAAAAGATCGACGCAAAAACATTAAGGGCTTAATATTGCGTTTGGAATTGAAAGTTTGTACGAAATGTGATCATTGAATTCGGTTTTATATTTTCAAAAACCAAATAAATAACGCAAGAAATTTTCCATTTAAACTCAAACGATGAGAGAATGATTTTTTAATTAATATTCTATTGACATTTTTAGGACTCACGAATTCAGCCATAGTTTCGTATTGGTAAATAATGTTCGTTTGTACAATTTTTGAGATGGAAGCAAAAAAGTCATTGCTCTTTTGGCTTCCTGACTAAGATTGCAAGCATTAATCTGGAATTTGTAGTGCTTGGTTTGCGCGATAAAGCAGACTTTTGCATAACTTTGGATGTAGTTCTAAAATGAGACTATACATGCAAAACCAGCTTCTAGCAGCTACGCGATCTAAAATTAATATAGTTCGTGATTATTAATGATTGCAATTTACTGCTTGCAATTAAGTTTCCGTAGACTTTATTATTTCTCTATCCTCATGCTAAAGAGCTTACCTTGTCCGGCTGCCGAGTCCTCCAAATATCGGCAGCAGGAAAACAGTATTTCATTTTGACTGAGAGTTTGCTGAAAGACTGACTCGATATTACAAGGCAGGGAGTTAATTTAACCCTATGAAACTTCCTTGGGAACCCTTACCCGGGCGAGCAACATTTTCCCAAGTACTTCGATCCCTCTAGTTTCAAGTATCACCTGTATTCATTTCATTACATTATATCGTTTTCCAAGGGCCCGGAGATCGCCCACCGTTGAAGTTGCTTTTCAATTTTCCGAAAAATATAATTTCCCGAGTTGCAAGGCGATGACGCAGGCACGCTCATTTTAGAAGAAGGAAGATATAAAAGAGAAGAGAAGAGAAGAGAGAGAATGCGTATTCTCCCTCCTCGATCTACTTTTTCCTAGGAGTCCAGGGATAACTTGTTCGCGAACTAAAAGTTTCGGAAAAATTTCACGCCCGTTCGGAGGATTAAACCCCGAAGAGATAGAAGATAAGTCCAATCGGTTGAGGGCGCGGCACGCTATATCTATATCTAAACGATACGTATCGACAACGTGCCACGCGACGACTCATTCCTACCCGTGGCTTTCTCCTTTTTCGAAATTGAACGGGACTTCTGAACTTTTGCATCACGTGTTTATTCAACCCGGTTCGCTTCGCGCGGCCTCCAGCGACGTCAGGAACTGCCAGCCAAGCTATGCATCACTGAGAAAATATGGCGGACACGTGAACGATCCTCGCGTACACACGACTCGGGAATTTGTTTTGACACCTCTGTACAAAGCTCCGCAAGTACGCCTTTAAAAACCTAAAAGAAACTTGTTCATAGTGCTGCTGATTACTACTTCGACGCTCCAAGCTTGAACCGTGACCGCACTCTGCTGCCAGACCTTAATTCAATCTACTTTGAGACGACACGTACACATCATTTTCCGATACAATTGGTCAGATTTTCAATATACTTTGTCTACTTGTTAACATTGTGCTGAAGTCTTTATTTTGATAACATGTTGTTAACATATGGTTGATATGCGCAATCTATATCTATAAGAAATCTGCGTTTTTCAGTGTTACGTATTCACTACACTCCCTTCCCCCCTTCTTACTATTATTATATATTTTCCTCATGCATCGCCATAGATATTACCGTCTACTATTATTATTATTATTATCATTATTATTACTATTATTATTATCCTTTTCTGCACACTTTTGTGGTCTTTTGAGCTGCATGACGGGTTGTTTACCAAGTCATGAGCTTGTTCTCTATTCTTTTTGTATGGTTTTCCTGACTATAGTTGCAGTTTTTAGTAGTGTTGCTTTCTGTATGTTTGTGTGTAGTTGTGGGTGTAGGCCTATTGTTGTTAGGTTCTTTGTGAATCTTTTTGTTGTGATGCCAGTTACAGATATCGCAATGGGTATTATTGTCACTGTTTCTTGTTTCCATTTATTACTATTATTATTATTGTCATTACTATTATTATTATTACTATTATTACCATTGTCATTATTATTATTATTGTTATTATTTTATATTAGTATACACCCACGCTACAACCAGGCCCTCTCTAACCCCCGGTAGTTTTCCTTGGAAGACTAGACGGAAACTTTCGTCACTCGAAAAACAACACCCTTACAGTAAACACGAAGCGAGAAAATAAAACCAAGTACGACAAACAACAAGCGTTAGTTAATTTTCAACTTCAAGAAGCAACATTTCATCGTTACGAACCATATCGTAACATTGAGAAATTTTCATTTTTTAGAACAAAGATCGTTAACTTAAATATTCGAGAAGATTTTCAAAGAAGTACATCTACAGCTGTGAGGTGTTACATTTTTGTCAGAATTCTTGCTTGCGTTTTAATAAGGGAAAATCGTTCGAAATCCGTGTAACTATCCCTTATCCTTATAACTACCTCTTATCGCAATGGAGGGTTAACATTTTACACGAAGCGGTTTCTATTTATGATCTCTCGAATGACATTAACTATAACCTTTCGCAGTCGTCTGCTTGAGATTAAGAAAATGTAACCTGCATCTGTAGATTTCAAAACGGAAATAAAAAAGGAGCAGCTATATATTACTGTACCCTGTACGATCCCAAGTACTCAAGTGTTTAGATCAGAGTTGGGCATTGTTCGAACTTTTTCGAATCAATATTTATCGAAAATAATTATCCGAATGAATTTTTTTTAGTGGAATATTTTATTCAAATAAATTATTATTTTCATAAATAATTTATCAATTATCTGTTTATCCAAATAAATTATTCGAATAGATATTCTGAAATTATTCGAATAATAATGCGAATGAAAGTTAATTCTAGAAAGTAACGTAGAAGACAAACAGCGGTAGAATATGAAGAAAACACTTTATCTTCTACCATTTTTATAAAAATCGATTAAATCGATTTAAAATCTTATTCGAATGAGTTCTTATACCTAAAAGTTTGTATCTAGATTAGATATTTATTCGATAGTGTTGGATAAAACGTTATGCGTCAAGTCTTTTTCTTATCCCTAATCCGGATGAAATTTGCCGAGCTCTGATTCAGATAACTTTTGGAAACACTGCAAATACAGGATTTATAGAAATAAATTGATGTTTGTGTCTTCTAAGACGAGATAATAGGCAACGCAGGTTGGAGATGCGATTAGTGTGCCCTTCGACTAGGAAAGAAGATGGCGAGGTTGAGCGAAAGACGGACGAGTTGGATAAATTGCACTGCCGTCTTTCGATCGGTTCAGTTGGCCAGGTATTCGGAAGATTCTCTTGGCTCCTCTAGCCGCAAGGAATTTTTCTCTCGGCTATTTCTCAGCTAAATGGATTATCCGAACCCATCAGCGAGAGACTCGGTCTCGCGGTACCTCTTCCAATAAAGCTCAGGTTCGCTCCGTAAACCTATACATGGCCTTGAGCGAGAAACGATCGAAACAGCGGCTTCTGCTTGAACTTAAATACCTCGCTGTCGGCCGGAGAAGTTACAGTGCTTGTTGTCAGTGCTCTTCGAAATTAGAAATACAATCTGTTAAGGAACTGGCGGCACGCAACCGGCGACGGTGACTTTTCTCGAGCGCCGACGCGACGCCGACGCCGACGCCGGACAAGGAGAACTCGCTTAATTATAGATGACGCGTGTCTAATGAAGACAAGGGGATTTACATGCTAATACGTTTGAACTTTTCCGAGGGAAAATTGTCGGACGAAATGATACATCCACAGTAATGGGGTAGTACGACTTTCTGCTAGATATCGTGCACGTATGCATACGGAATCATTCCCGTTCGTATTTTATTCCAGATACAGCCGCGATTTCAAGGGATTTAAAACGCCGTTCGAAAGAAGCAATTCCTGAATAATTCTACTGAATGAGTTACGAACGTCTTCTTACTCTTGTAATTGGTAACTTAAATGAGATCAGTAAATTACAGATTTTTTTAAACAGGAAATGAAAGGGCTTTAATAGGCCGCTTCAAAGGGACCATTGTTGAATAATTCTACCGATTGTTAACTTAAATGGAATGAGTTGTCTGCAGATTTTTGCAAACATGAAAACGAATCGTTATTTCGTTAAAGTTACATAGACGCAAAAATAATTTCCACGTCTGATTTTCATCGTATGTCCAAACTGGGATTTTAGAACAGTATTATTGAACTTTTAATCTATTATCGTATAGCCATCTGTTAAAATAAAGTTTACAGTACGAATCTTGAACAATAACGCAGTATTTTATTGATAAAAGCATACCGCTCTACAGCGTGATTTGCACGGATGGAATCCGAGAAGAAATATAATATAATATATAAGAAATATAAAATATAAATGTCTTTTAATATTTCAGTTGCAAAAATTGGAGATTTAATGCAACGCGAATATATTTATTTCCTTCAATCGAGATATCTAGTTTTTATTAATATTATAATTGATCAATTGATAATATTATAACTGTTATGAAGTAATAATTATGAACACGCTCTCAATGTAATGAATTCAATTCAAATTCAATGTAATAGTAGGAAATTCAGTGAAGGAAACAGAAGTTAGATAAAAATGTATTTAAACGTTTAATCATGATGATGTATCAGAAATAACGTGCCAGTATACTTAACTTCTTTTAAAGTATTTTTAAAAGAAGTTAAGTTTCTCTGTTTCGCTCAGTTTCCCTATAAATTCTTAAAATCCATAGTCTAATAGTAACACACTATCTGGTTACATTTCATGTTAACCATAAAATACAACTATTATGATAGGTTCATAATGTATAACATAATTACGGACACTGAATTCAAGGTCCTCGTACTATTCCCGCGTTAAGCACGGAAAGAGGCGTGCCAAATTAATCTGCATTAGTTACGTGTAAACGTGAGTGACGTGTACGGTTTCTATTGTTCCGTAACTTCGGTCGGTGTGTATAAATTAGACGACGACTTCGAAGATGTAGGCTTAAAATGCACGATAATAGCGTTGTATACATAAATGGCGGCAGTAAAGTCGGTACACGTTCGCGTGCGCAGAAAGATGTGATATCATAGTCAGTCGTGCTGCATGAACTCGCTCAACATGTACAGTACCGGTCCGAATAAGGGCGGTTTCAGGGTAGTATGAAACGAGAGTACGAGAACAGGGACGTCACGATTCTTTCGAGACGTAGTAAAACTTCAATTCTCCCATGTAATTTTTCCCTCTTTTCTTGCGCGATTCTCTTGCTTTCTAGGTCTTCCTTGCGCGATTCCATTGGTTCCTAGGTCTTTTTTGCGACCATGTTTATCGCTGTGCTGTTGTTGTTCGGTCAATATTGAGTCGGCACTGAATACAGTAAATTCAATTTAATTGTTCCTCAGCTTCTAAACAAAAATGGACAATTTGGGAAAAGGAGATATGGTTACTCGAGCCTCGCGGCTTGTTTTTATAGTTGCCGATTGTCAACGCTATAAAAACGAGCCGCGAGATTCGAATAATCGTGTCTCCTTTTCCAAAAATGGTCCAGCTGAGGGACAATTGGAGAAACTTTACTGTATGTATTTGTCGAATAATTGACAGAGTTAAATGTGCACTATTACGTTATTTACGAACTTGTAAATATGTATGAGCTTTCGAAAGTCTTTTAATATATGTTCCAAAACATCGCACGTCAATGGCACGGCTAAAATATTCTTTATTCGATCAAACCATTTTCATAATTCTTGTTTGGAATAAGTTATTGGAATGGAGATTGTAAAATTATTCGAATAGTAATGCGAATAATTGTCGATTGTTCTTGTTTTTACGTAATTTTATAAGACTATATTTATACGAATACATATGATCAGTTTTATTTCAACGACTTGTACAATTATAAAATTGCCGATGCCTTCCTCTTTTTCTCATCAACGTATTATTACCGGACTGCGGATTTTGTGTATTTGTAACAGAAATGAGTAGATCTTAAAACAGTAAAAACATTTAGAGAATTTATAAACATTATTGTATTATTTGCAATTCATTAAAATTATTAAGGAAAGAAATAAATGTTTTGTAGTTCTTGCATCTTGCAATTAATGCAGACAATTTTCATAAATTGTCAACTTGAGTAAAAATCCGCAGTGTATTTATTGCACATTACAAAATATTCTAGGAAACTTTTGTGGCACTGCGAATTTTATATTTTTCATTTAGTGGAAATACACTGCTTTCTTGGAAGAACGTCTTATTCCGGGTTTCATAAGGATTATTATTTAGCTTTTATTATGTTGTCCTCATGATCGTCGTTTAATACCGTCTTCTTTACTCAAAAAATTAGTCAAGTCCATGTCAAACAGGTTGCTAAGCATTGAGAGATGTAAGACTTACCCAACAAAATATTAAATTCTTCTAATTACTTTAATTTTCAATCGATTAGTTCGTAAAATGTTCCGTGGCTGACATTGGTTTCCACGTTTTGGGTTCCACTTAATCATTATAAATCATGTAATATTTTATTATGTTTTTTGTTTGTGTCGAATAAAAGACATCCGAACGAAGTAATCGTTTTGAATGTATTGACAGTCAATTTATTTTATGTTTCACGACACATTATAAAGCGTGAGTCACTCGTAGATGAATGAACAAGCCAGACTGTGATCGTGGAGGAGAAAATGCATTGTGTCGAAACTATAATTCATGAAGAGACCTATGAAAAATACGGGGCGGAATCTTTCCAGCAGCGCCGCGGGAATATGGGAAGCAAAGCGGCCGCAATTTTCAAAATTTACCGTCTCATTTTCAACTTCGAAAGCTTTCCGAACGACCCACTTATCGCCGGAGTGCATACTACTCTAAGGTTGACGGTCCCTTTTGGTTTGATAATCCGAAGCAACGCGACAACTTATCCTCGCACGGTTAAAGTGTTTCTGTCTCGTCTTATTGTTGGACTAGCTGGCGTCCATTACAGGGAGCGGCGCACCGTTGCAAGCACCGCATCCCCCAAGTGGGTTGTTGTCCGAACAATTGTAGGTTAACCTAATGTCAACTAAGTTGGTATTACGGCGGCGCGTCGTATACGCGGTGTAATTCAGTCTTCCACGGAATAATGCGAAAGTAATTTTATCCGTGGCCGAGGTTCTTGTGTCGTCTCGTCGGCTTGAATAGGACATCACTGTTTTCTTTTTAAAACGTTGAACGATGCTTTAACACTTTCACGTCCATAAACGGAATCAATTAGTGTGATACGATATTCCAAATAGTTTTAATCTTATATTTCCTAAAAACGTTTTCGTAGATATAACATTGTTAAGGTATAACACTGTTTGTTAGATACGAATTGGTCAGTCTTTAATTAACTTACAAAGAATTCTTCACTACTCCACTCTTAATTGGCTTTCAGGTAACATTATTTTTTCGCCAGGTTTAAATGCAGGCATACCTAAATAGGGGCAACTGGCACATCTGAATGCATCACCAAGATAACAATTTCCACAGGAAGATTTTACAGTTTTCTCTTCCGCAGTTCTTCCACTTAGTTCCTCAGCCAGTCCACATGTACAATCTTTACATGCTTTCCGTTTACCTGTTGTACTGCAAACTTTCAAACTTGAAGCTTCAGGTTTTAACACATCAATTTCATCGAGAAGATCATCTTCATTAATTAATTCTTCCTCAGCAGCATTGTCTAACTTCCAAACATTAGGTTTTGCTTGTCCAAAATTGAGTGATACACTAGAACCAATTTCAAATGAGGGTTTTTCTGCCACTAATTGGAACAATATCTTTCGTGAACTTCTGTGAAAAGTTTTAATGGTTTATAATTAAATATAAACATGAATAAAAATATAAAATAATAGAAAATGTATATACAGGGTGCGGCCGAATAACATGTACAAGCGGACACGAGGTGGTTCCTTATGAAAAACTAAGAACAAGATATGGAATAAAATTTTTTCATTTCAGGCTTGGTTTTCGAAAAAATCGAGTTTGAAGATCCGATGCGCACATATGCTGTCACGGTTCATGCAAAGTATAGTAATAGTTCATGCATCTGTAATTAGACGGACACAGCTATGCATGCAACAGGGAGGCAATCAGTTTCAGCAATTTTGTAATTGATAAAATAAGATGTAACTTTTAAATGCTGTGTTGACAAGTTTGCAAACATAACAGTATGCATCGGATCTTCAAACTCGATTTTCTCGAAAACCAAACCTTAAATGAAAAAATTTTATTCCATATTTTGTTCTTAGTTTTTCATAAGAAACCACCTCGTGTCCGCTTGTATGTATGATATTAAAGAATGTCATACGTAAATTATATACATTTATGAAACGGTCAACGCAATGACATAAAATAGTCGGAAGATTGAAGAACGACATTGATATATAATTTGCCCCTCAACCAAACTATCCCACAATTTTTGTTTCTCCTGAAAATCCGCAGTTTGATTACGAGTGACAAAGTAAACCAAATTGTACAATCACGAAATGCTGGACGTAATTCGAAGCAAACGCGATTTTGGAACTAAAGTGAACTTTCGAATATTTAAATCGGAAAAAGCAAAAAAGAGGTAATCAACGATGTGGACCAGTTTTTTAGCGGGGCAATATTACCCGGTGCGAAACAAGAAGCGCGAGCAGCCAAGGCCGAATGAATGTTATAAAAAGATTGTCACGATGAAAACAAATCGTATCGATCGGAAGTCGATGCAATTATTAGAAGTAATACGTTGTTAACAGAAGGTCGTCCCTCGAAAGTCGACGGTAGTCGTGTATGCAGCTTCCTGCTGTCTCTTTTTGTCCGGTGCAACGGCTGCGTCAAAGTCGGAGGGCTGGAGCGGAGGATTACCGTACTCCATTATCGGGTATTTTCGACGTGTGGAACCTTTTTTTGTGTCACGGCAGCGCCAGAACATTTCGACGTGCCTTAACTCTTGACACTCGCCTGCGGTTTTATTGCGACCGAGATTGTTGCGTTCGTTCGGTCCGCTGAATCCGAGATAATTGCGTCACTGGCACCGCAAGACAATAAATAAGCTGGGTGTACAAGGTCGCGAGTATTGCAGACCTTCTACAGGAATTGAAAATCGCCTACAGAGAAAAGAGAGAGAGAGGGGGGGAGAGTGAGAGAGGGGAGAAAGAGTGAGAGAAGAGAAAGAGAAGAGAGAGAGAGAAGAGGGAAAGAGAGAGAAGAGAGAGAGAGCGCAAAGGCATGATCGTTCATTGAACTTGAGCGTAACCGATCCGATGAAAATAAGAAGAAATGGAGGATGGGTTTTATAAATTCACAGAATGGACACTTTAACACAGAGATGGACGGCTCGGGGAAACTGGGCCAGCTTGTGGCAAACCAATATTGAAAAATCTATTGCGGCAACCGACCATGTGCTTCGGTCAGCAGAATCTTCATTCGAAAAAATTTGCTTTGACACGGACTCGCCAGCGATCTTTAACATGTTCACGGTCCACATATGGCAAGCTCAATTGTCTGCAATTAATTTTTGCAAATCTGCAAATTAATTTTTATACTTTAAAGACGAGCGAAATTTACAGCTTCAACTAGAGCTCGTTAAATACGTTCAATATTTGACACTGAAATTATTTTAATATGATTTATTAAGAAGACTCGTCGGTAAACTAGACGCTTCTTGCATTTGCCATAAAGCGAATAGAAGGGAAACGAAACAATGAAAATGGAAGAATTTAGAGATATTGTTATATTACTTTCAACCGACTTTATCCATAGTTCTGTGATCTAAAGGTTTACTTCTGATATAAGTAACGCTGCTCTAGTAGTATCACACTTATATAAATATAAACTGAAAAAAGAATGTATATAACTCATGGAAATAATCTTTTAATATCACTGAAATTTGTACCAGGGTTACCGTAGTCGGTCCACTTTTCTTCTTTGCACTCTGCTTTTTACTTACCAAAGCTATAAAAAGAAGGAAATTAATTTTTATATTACTCCAACTTGTTGCAACTGAGGTAGAAAAATTTTATTTTGCATAAAAATCCACAGTTTTATTTTATGTTATATCGTTTCTTATATCTACTATCCTTCCTATGTGGCGCGTACGATGAATGAGAATTTAATTCAGGAAAACCATAGAAGAAAGGTGAAACAGTTTAACCTTATAATTTGATGAGTTAATTTGTCCAGAATATTTCAATCTTTTAATACAGTAGAGACTCTCTTATCTGAAGCTTATTTTCGTAATATCCTTATACCAAAACGTTCCATTTTCTAAAAATTGTATTAAGTTCTCTAATAGGCGATACGGTATCTAAATAATATAATGATTAGATAATAGAATGTTTGGACACTAGAATATTGATAAAGTTTATTTTATGATTCCCTTATATATTCAACCGACTTTTAATTTTATTATCAGAATACTCAGCTTTTTTTTAACTAAAAAATATTAGTGTCCCTATAAAAATTTCACCCAGTGTATTTTACACTCAAGCACGATCAATCTAGTTAACTTGTTTCGATGCAAGAGGATCAAAAGAGTAATTTCGAGATTCATTTTATTAAATAAATTGCTTCTGTTTTATGGAATTTTTATAGCCGCCAGTTTGGCTGTCGACGTGTTCACCATACTGGTTTATTAACAGCGTTCCCTGACCGTAACGGTATTAAAGTTTTCTACGCAGTGAAAAGTTGGAACCCACTTTTTCTTTCTGCAGTGCGTAAAATTGTTTGACATTCTTTATGAGAAAAGAAACTGCTTAAACAAATGCCAGAAATATCACGCAGTTTACGATTATTACAATCGGCTCTATAGCTCGTTCTGTGCCGGAGCTGGACCTTCGAAAAGTCTGCCCGACCTAACGAAACTATTGTCTCCTAAAACGGTCTTCAGTCGCAAAGAGATTTTTTCAAACGCGACACAGGCATGAAATTTTTAAACGCGCGTATAATGGTTGCTCGTAACGAGAAGACAATTTTCACGTTCTTTATGAAACTATGGTCGACTGCAAAGTTCGCCTTTAGTACCAGCCTTTATCAAGCGATGTTCTCTTTCTCTTCCTCTCTCTCTCTCTCTCTCTCTCTCTCTCTCTCTCTCTCTTGATAATAAAAACCGCGTATAAAAAATAGCTCCGTCAGTTTGGTTTAGTTTTACAAGAGAAGTAGTGGCCATCTACTCTTACAACGTCTGTTCCGGAGCGGTTCGTAAAATTTAAACATGTTTCCCGAGATGATTCCGGGACATAAAAATGATAAAACGCGGTTCATACGCACACTTATCATACGAAATCTTTTCTTAAAATAACTCGAAATTCTTCTGCTGCTTCCGCTGCGAGGCAACGTGGCTTTTCTACTCGGATGTTCTATGGACTTCATTTTAATTAAAGCGAATTTGAAGAGTTCATTCGCATAGTACCAATATTCTATTTACACTGTGTTACATAATTAAAGAAACAAGATCTCTACGAAAACACTATTTGCTCAATCAATACAGGATTTAAAAAATACAGTAATACTTCAATCGCTTAAGTGGAAATGACGAGTCTCGACCGCGAACATAAATGTTTAAAATCATATAAATTTCTTTTAATTGTTAAAAAAAGCGATATTATGATATTTGCACGTTATCTTGCCTTTTTCCCATGTAAAATTGTATTATTATGGTTATATTGAATTATTAAAAAATAAGCAATACTAAAAAGGATTTTAAATAGTTTGTAAATTTTGTTGTCAATAAATTTTTTCTCTTAATTTCATTACAGAGAACATTTTTCAATTTCTATTTACTATTAGCATTGTTTCGTGAATCTGTTCTGTTAAAAACGAAATAGTGTCAACATTTATATAAATATATTAAATAATAACAGGAATATTTTAGTTTATTTTGTAATAACTTTTTGCACAGAGTTATGCAAACTTCAATTGTCTGCACAAGTAAGTTTCTATGAAAATAAATTGTAAGGCAACAGGTTAATTAAGAGATTCATATAACAATAGAACTATATTTGCGTTCGTTTCAAGTATGAATTGGAGCAAAAAATGCACATAATTGAATTCGATTTTTTCCAATAAAAACTTTTTATTTTTAATCAAAGTATGCA
>CM052166.1:3938809-3950628 GCA_028455555.1 Augochlorella aurata | reverse complement strand
GCGGAACACTGTATATGCTGGTGTTTAACTCATGTAAAAGTGGCAACGGTATCAGCAATTTGTTGTAGCCATGCAATTATTCTTGCACACGTAGACGTCTCTTATCACACGCACGCGTGTTTCAACCATTACGCATTTTAAATCAGTTTTTCTTTTAACTTACGACTGCCTCTCGCTAGATAATATTTGATGTTTCTTAGTAGATTCCCTTTATGCTATTTGTCAACCGGCAGTTTCCTCGGTTCGCGTGACTGCTGATATTCAACCGATTTGTAGACGTCAGTTTCGTCCGTTACCGTGAATAACATATTTAGCATTATGCAGTTTAGAGATTGTCGTATCTTGCAGAAATTAATATCACGCGTCAGCAGTTCAAAAATTATTGTTCTTACCTATTGTTAGTTAGAAAGATTATATACTGAGAAATTTGAAATGTAGGAGAACAATGTATCTGTTATTTTGTATCAGGAAAATTAAATTTTATTACTAACGATATATAAAATTTTTATTGGAATTAATGTTGCAAGTATTTGTTATAACTAGATTATAAATTGTATGTACTTATGAAAAAAAATCGGCAGACGAAGTAAGAAATATTAGAAAGTTTAAAAGAAATTCAAATCGTCGACATATTATTTTCAACCTATTGAGGTTATTAGTCGAAAGGCCAAAGTCTTCTTTGGCTTTTATTCCTTCAATTTTTAATTTGCATGGAGATCTACAGTTTAATTATAAGAAATCCACTTGAATATGAATGATATAACTATCTAGAATCAGATTACAATTCTCAAACTGTCTTTCGAATATAAAAGTATGTCTATTGCTGTTTAAGAATATCGTTATTCCTACATTTACAACTATTGTTCCCGACTTCTTTCAAAGGTTCTTTTAACGCAGCTTTATTACATTTATTTCTAATATATTTTACATTTATTTCTAAAGTTATTAAAAGCTAGGAATGGATAACTGAAATATCTGTGTTTTTAAGATCGACAGTTATTGCTGTTGTACTGCGAACAAAACATTTATCCTTTGTTCTGAGTAATTGTTGACAACATTGAAACATTAAAATTGAGAATAGTGCAAACATGTAGCGAAATAGTAGATGTCCAGTGTCAGTCAATTGACACTTCATTAATGTCTATCTATAACATATGAAATAATTACAATTATTTTTATAATTATTTTTATAATAAATACAACAATTTTATAAAGATATAAATATGTCTAAATATTATAAATATTTCTTGAAGAAAGCATTTGTGAGTATACTTCCACAGGAAAAGTTTGTTTCTTTCAGAGAACTAAATTTATATTCAAGTTTGGCGATTTAATCCGGGAGCACCTTACATAATCAAAGGCACGATCGTCGAGTTCCACGTTAAAACATTTTGTTCGAAAACAACAGCAGGTGCAGGAAAGCGCGGGTGCAATTGTTTTTCTCTAGGAACAATGGCGGCGTTCCTTCAATTCCGCGTCTTATGAATGAGCAATATCTTACCGGGAAAAAACGGGACTCACATATTTTTTACGTTTGCCCCGGTACTCCGCGAAACACCGTCGGAAAACCGTCGACGTCTGCTTTTCAATTCACCGCTCGTCGCTTTTCGCCGCGGTACGCTTGCATACAAACGCGCGCATTTGACCGCGTCGCTTACAGCATAACTCTATACCGTAACTGCAACCTTAGACCGTCGCGTATGCCGCAGTTGATAGTTGGAGACCAGCCGAAACGTGTGCATTTTTCTACGTACGGAAGCTCGGGCCGATGGAACTTTGAGCGTTGCATATTTGAACGCGTGGATACGCCGGATGTACGCCGAGGGTCAGTGAAACCGGGCCGGAACTTTTCCTTCCGCGTCGTCAAAATTCCTTGGTCGTGCAAAACGAGGATCAATTATTAACATGCACCATCAACCCCCACCGTCGGACCCATATATCATTATTTATTTAGCGGGAGAACTGTTGCTACTGCTTCGAATACACGGAACAAACCGAACGCTGCGGCCGGCGTTTGATATTGGCTGCATACACACGCAAATATCCCTCAATTCGCGCAAATATTACGTAATTCGAGGAGTATCGTTTCCCGCGGAACGAATTTGCTGTTCGTACGTTCGCTGCCGATTGTAATTTGTTTCCACCGATTAATTATCGATCGCCGAGATTTTTGCGAGAGCTCGATTGCAATGCTGCACGGTTCTACGATAAAATTAAATCCATTACTTGATCGGGCTTTTTGCCGAACCTTTACGATACTGATTTAGTTCAGATTATTCCGGAAATTCATTACTTTAGGATGTTATTCCAGAGGTGTCTCTAATAGGCTAACTGGACGTGTTAAATAAGGGAGAGTAATTGATGCCTTAAATAATTTGTTAATTCGGAAGCGGTTACAATTTTTCGAGCGCCAGATGCTTTGCACTAGTTTGGTGGAGGATGTTTTATACAAAAAAATAGTTACCTAAACCAAATAGTGAGAGAATTATTTTTACAGTTGCAATGATTAGAACTTTTCCGATTGTAATCATTTTTCAGAAGGAGAACGAAATTGTTATTTACTGTGCGCCGACGTTTACTCAATTGCTTAAACATTGATGACAAGAGAACTGAAAATCTCGACTTACAACATTTAGTACGGATAAATTAGAATTTCGTGGTATGTAAAATCTATATCTCACTGAAAATTTCGTATGTAGTTTATAGAACTGAACAGCTTCTGTTAAAATCGAAGACGTAACCAGTTCGTGTGAAATAATCATTTAACCCTTTGCCATATAAAAGTAGTATTTCTTTTTAATTATTTTTTTTTTCATATTGTAAGGTAATCATGTAAAATACACAAATAAAAACACGAAATCATTTATTTATTAATTTCTATGAAATTTCAGAACAGTGTAATGATTATTCTTTCAATTCAACTTTGTATGGCAAAATTATAATTTTTGCAATATATGTCAGAAAAATCTTCTGCAAAAGCTTGAAAGAAAACTTTTGAGTTCCTTTTAGGCCTAGCACAGCGTATTATGTCGAATTTAGAAAACGAGAAGCAGACACTCGGATGTTGTTACAAAATGTTAAATTTTTCAGAGGCGCAGTTACGCCACAGGTCACAAATTCATGGTCCATGTTGCATGAATATCATTCAGGGCAGATTAAAAGGAATTAAATGCTACAAGTGACAAACATTCTACCGTGCGTTGATTTCTGCGGTCCAGGATTTGTGTGCCCGAGGATTCGTTTGTTCTCGTTACCAGATTTTATTAAATCGGGTAATTGGAAAAGCGCAATCAAAGCTTCACGCATGTCTCTCTCTATTGCAGTAAGTCACTTCTGATGATAGGCCACTTTCCACGGACACGTCACTCGGACAGCTTTGAAACGGTGCTGCGTTTCTTTATTGAAATATTTGAGCCACAATAACAGACTGCTGTTAATATAAAGTTCAGATCCGAATAAACCGACTTCAAATAAACTGAAATTACTTCACCGAATCTCATTAAGTTTAAAATTTGTCTGCTTTTCATTTTCCGAATATTTTCCATTATTTTAATTCAACAAAAAAAAATGTATTTATGAACATAAATTCATAATAATATAACACTGTCATAAATGTCAGGAACTAAATAATTGTCAAGAATATAGAATAAGCTATCAAATTACGTGAAGATGTCCGTAATATTATTTGTTACAGTTCCAGTGACCTATAGTGACGTATAGACAATCGTGACGCAATCAGAATGACACAGTTTCTCGCCGAAAATTATACGCATACAAAATGAGATTTTCGTGTATAGAAATATCGAATTCAAATATTCATCAGTTACATGTGATTTTGAATAGAGTGTCTCCCAGCATACTACAATGTCAGCTGCTCCAACCGTCAATCACTATCAAAATATTCCAGAAACGGAAAATCCCAGTACATCATGAATATTTTGTACACGCTTAATCAAGCATGGCTGAGGTGAAGTAGAGAGCAACGTCAGTTAAATTATATTCAGTTATCCGTAATTATATTCAGAAATCCGACTAACCTCGAAACCCGACGACATAGAAAGTCGAACTACGACGAAAAAAGGAATGGTCAACATTTTTTGACATAAAGGACATAAAGTTGACATAAAGTTTCACATAAAATACATATTTTGTGTGAAATAAGTTTTCTCAAGGTTATTTGAATGTCGTTGAAGTTTTCACCTGGTAATAAATATTTTTAACGTCATAGTGTTCCGGTTAATGCAAAGTCAAGTTTATCAATCTAGTCTACTGCAAATTACCCATACTCTTGGAGTGACCTTGAATTAAGGGATCTACTAATGACAGAATTAATAAATATAATTTAATCATATGGAAATGTTCTCAGCGAAAGATAACCTTCGTTGAATTTTGAAAACACTGACAGTTTATCTAAAATGTAAACTAACAAATGCAATGGATTGTTAAACTAGTTTTAATAACTGTAACGATACGTAGATCGTTCAATTAGCAACAATGAATATCTTGTTAGTTTCGAACGTAAATAAGTTCAATACCTTTCTTGCTTATAAACAAGCAAATGGCTCGTTGTTATCACATCAATGCGCATTTGCAGTGAATCATAACTCTACTCGTGGAATTAGAACATGTTTATGCTTTCAACCGAACTTACTTGTGTTACTAGCTAATGTAAAGTCGTAACAACTTGTTCAACGTGGTTGGACAACTACACGGTTCACATTTACTGTAGCAATTACTGAATTGCAGATCTTCGGAAAATATCAGAAAAATCAGAAAATATTCTATTCTACATACTTTCTAATATCAACGAGTCTTCGTATTCTATAAAATCACTTTAAATTCTCAAAATCGAACAGCAATTCTTGTCTAGAAGAAATTAATCATTGAGTCGTTGACTATAGAAAATTGCATGTTCCTGGTCTATAATAACATTCAAAATTAGATTGCGGATCTTTTTGCAAAATACAAATTTTGTGCACGAGTTGTAAGATATAAAAGCTTCGGCGACTTTTATTTCGTATTTTAATCATTTGAATTAACTAAAAATAATGCTACAGAATTTTGAATTTTTTAAAATGATTTTATTGTTTTATATTTGTTAATAATTAATGATAGTTAATGATCTTCGCTATATGTACAGTTGTAGGCGCGCAGACTGTAGCTAATTTTGTAAAATGAACATTTCGTCAGCTAATGTATTAAAACACGATGGAATATATGGTGTCTTATCTTTTTGTCCTTGACTGTACATTTTCAGACGCATACGTTTTCTTTCAATTCCAACGGAGACATTACCGTGTACCTCGTGCTGCCTGCATTTTTGCACGAAGAGCTGGCAATTCGGCCGCGCCATTTCCGATACACCGTGCATGGAGTTAAAAATAATCACGTGGTCACGGGGTCTGATTATTCTGACCATAGCTGGCTAAATAATAAATAATCGGGCCGAACATGAATGCAAACAAAGAAGTGATTCATGCCGGCGCGGTCTAGAGATCCGCGGATTTGCGTGCAACACGATGTGACATTCGGCGGACCTAGAACTTGCGCCCGCGCGTCCCTAAACACAAGTACACGGGACACAAGCGAACGGCCAACCAACATAGTTGCGTCGATGAGGAAAAGCCGCGGGACGGTCGGCGGTCGTTCGTGAAAACTGATCGTTGATCTTGATCTCTGTAAACAGACGCCACGTGACCGTTTAGCTATGGTAACAAATTCGCGATAGGGGATCCGCTGATATTACATCCGTGTGTTTTATTAGCCCGGCAAGACCGCGTCGGTCTTGCTCTCCTTTCGCGAACATACTTTCCGTGTTGCTCGGCCAAATTAAGTCGGAAAAATGCTCGACGATAAACAGCCCGCTGCGCGTTCCCGCGAGATCGAGACACACGTACGCTCGATAGCGTGAAACAGTTTTGCAACACGAAACCTCCGAGCAGAAGCGAAAGGGTTGAAGGACCGACCATGGCAATAGCACTTGCCATTTTTTACAACCCCTGTAGCACCTCCGAGCTTCAGACTGTCGAACTGTCACCTAAAATATAAAATTCGAATTTATTTTGTTAACCTTTTACGGTCCAAAGTGTTTTCACGCTTTCATTTCAGAATTTCTGACAACGTCGACCATATTCACGTACGATTTAATATTTAACAGGAATAATAAGACTGAATGCATTTAAATATTTCGCCATTTTTATTATAATATACGCTTGACTTAAGAAATTGATTTATTTTCTATGATAGTGTCCCTATGATCCCAGCAATTCTAAAATAAAAAATGTGAAACCTGGCTCGACATGGGTCGAGGAAGATCAACAATGGTTAATGAAATTGAAATGGAAAAATTCGAATTTGTGCTAGTAATTATTTCTTAACCCCATTAGGAGATAACATGTTTTCGTAAAAATTGATTTGTTAAAATGTATCGCAATACAAATTGATTTGGCACAATTGGTGATTTTAATTAATAGCGCGGATCTAGTTACTTCGAGGTATGGTCAAATTTTACACACCTTCAACAAGTTCTGTGTGTTACAAGTGGTTCGTTTGTCTGAAACGTTAAATGTACGAATGCAAAGAATGCTTGCGTTTTGGTTTATTTATATTGCTAGCGATAGTGAACTGTAGAAATGGTAGAGGTAGATATACTATATACTATATACTATAGTGATAGTTAGCTTCAAAAAATATCTAGCCTATGCTGCATGCTGTACAGCTGTTAAACACGTTGCCCAAAATCAACCCCAAAATGAAACTGAAATCTGGAAGTTAGCATTTATCATATTGGATTTTTGGACTCATATAAAATACATATTTAGATCCTTTTGGATTCTGGACATACTAATGAAATTCAGGTTGTTCCAATATATTAGAATAAAAATGAATTTCAAGCACCAGTGAACAATTAGTGTCACCCATGTGTGATCGATGGGGCACTCAACGCGTTAAACAGATTGTCCGTGTTTAACGCTAGTGAAAATCGTAGCACGTTCAAGTAAGAGTTCATTTATTCAAATACGTAACAATACAAACGAAGCACTAGATAGAAAATTGTGTCAGCTATGTAAGAGTGAAGAAGCAATCAACGTGTTAATGTCGGAAAGACTGAAACGGAACAATTGGATGGTTATCCGACGGACGAGCCACGCCCTCTCGATACCGATTGAAATAAATACTTGATACCACGAAACGGCTCCATAACATCGTGCGCACGCTGACTCGTTTCTCCTTAAGGAGGCGGAACGGGAGAGTGAAAGCAATCCGCGTTAAATTTTCTATCGCGTGTCCGACGTCAGATTCCGTATGTCGTATTGAGGAGCTGTCGAACTGGCTGACACGAGCGTGCTCAACCCCTGTACATGCTGACAGTTACCTCGTTTTTGTCGAGATTCTATCGATGTCTGAGATCGGGCTCGTTAAACACCATTGGCAATGCTCCGCGGCGAACCGTATTTCCAGATGTTCGTTCGGCGGTCTAAGCGCCCCTTAATAGCCGTTTAATAAGGAAGGACCGCCGCTTTTTATGCCGTGGAAATATTGATCGATGTTAAATGGCCGATTCGTCTTGCCTGGTTTCCTTCGTTTTCGTAACCATATCACCGATTCTGTTTAAAATACCGTTGAAATTTCGCGAAATTTCACGCAATCGTTCGTTGAATAGTGACAACAATTTTTACGTGTTTTATACTCGCACGCTGCTTTTATATTTTAAGGGAAAACGTATTTTTGATCGGACAAATTCTTTTTATTTATGCGCTCGTAAAGTGCAAAAAATATCGAAAAGACATTCGCACGAATTTTGTCACTTCTGCACGAAAAATGTCTGTACGAAAATATACTGTAAAAACTATTTTCTTTATAAAAAGTGAATACTATTCTTTACCTAAAAACTTCTTTCCAAACGAGTTGGGATTTCTTTTTATTCTCAGCTCAATAATATATAAGAATTTTGAAAAAGCGAGCTAAACAGTGGTACCTTCATAGAGAAATTTTGATGCACCAATAGAATTTTTAAAATGCAATTTAATTTCACTTTTTCATTCAAAGAAAGTTTTCATTTGGCAAGTAGAACTATTAACGGGCCATCGGTAAAATAAATAATAATTTTCTCCTCGGATCACAACCGATTCTTGAATCAGCCTGTACATGCCGAATATTTATTCGCGAAATTTTCATGGACTCTGCTCGTGGAAAGTGCCATAACTTTCCCGATCATGGCTTCTTCCTGTTTTGATCCGAAGGTAGCCCGAGCACGGAATGTTCGCGGAAGCATTATTTCTCGTGGCCGACGCGTGGATCGGAAGTTATGGTTATGGGTCGAGAAAAATCAGTATTCCCGACATTCAATTCAGCATTAATCTAATTACAGCGACGGCGACCGTTCCGCGAATTATGCGGCCGCGTATTTGTCGCCGGCGCGTAGACTGAATGGCGCGGATTTAATTTTCGACGTCGTCTCTGTCAGCCGCGAGAACTAGGAGGCATTTACATCACTTTTGTACAGAGACAATTGCTTCCACCGCGGGAAAATATACCGAAAAGACGGCTCCGCGGTTAACTTTTCATCAATTACACTCTCGTTGCGCCAACTCGTAATCGGCGACTTCGTCGGACACGAAAACAGTTGAGCCTAATTAAAAACAAAATTTAGTAACATTTCCTGCACACGGTAATTGTGTGTTGTTATCGACGTACAGTGGAGGGCTTGAGCTAGAGAATTGGCTAAAAGTTGATTTAAAAAATCTTGTGTATAGAATTATATATTAACCGTAAACATGAATTCGTTTACGTTGTAGAGGAAAATCAATATTTTATTAAGGGACAGTTAATCAACGTTTTATTGAAAAATACTTACTACAGCTCGATTTTTGGTATAGTTATCATTACTATTAATAACCTTACCTAATTTGTTAGATAATTAATATATATCATCGTGATGAATGTTGTAACGATCTACAATTGATAATCAGCAGGATGCAAATCTTTCTGCAAAATAAAAATTTTATGCAGCAATTATGAGAAACAAAACGAAATTTCATTTGTTCATAATTTCAATGAATTGAAAATTATATGTATATCGATGTTCGTAAATTGTTTTACGAATGGCTTCCGTCTATACATTTTTTGAAATTGTTGAATGTGTTTTCAAAATTGTTGTTGCACTGTCTCTTCAGCATTTGAAACTTTGATTACCTATGAATACACACAAGTCCTTAGTACAATCACAGTCTTTAAGATTGCTTAATAAAATCACTAATTTGTATTCATATTCCTGGATATAAGTCATTATATCCAGACTTAACATAATTAATTTATATTTTTGAATTGAGTAATATGCTCACTTTTAATATTCGCGAAACAACAGAAAATGGATTTGCAAATTAATTACAAGACGTACATAATGCATTCAGTTAATTTGTGTATTTTTCATACAGCAATAGAACTCGAATTAATGAGTCCATGTTACCAGTAGGTGTTTTCAAATGGGGTCTGTCAAAGTAGCACCGAAACATTCTCATAAACGGAGCGTGCTTTCATCAGCTGATTGTTGTTCTCCAAAGACCGTGTCCTGAAATAAAATGTTGCGGGACAAAGCCGTTGAAAACAAAACCGATCATCCGTGCGCGGGTGTGTTACCACTTATCTTTCCGATATAATAAACCTCCATTTCGAGACAGGACAGAGGTGGTTGGGGAAGAAAGAATCGTTAGCACGCAGCGATCGATTAATTAAGAACTTGCAGCGGAAGGGGTCGACCGGGACGCTTTTCGTGTTCGAATCAAAACCGACGAAACATTCGACACAAATGAAACCACAGAGACAAAAGGATACTGTATATTTCATTCCGCGATGGTTATTCGATTCTCAGTGTTTCGTGCTCGCCGAAACCAATACAACGGCAGGTGATATTTAACGATGTAATAATAGAAGTTTTCGCGCCCGTTCGAATTAGAGAGATTACGGTAATACGCCGGTGTCGGTGTCGAATAATCTACCTGTTTCGTGCGATCGATCTAAACGGATTATGCGGATCCCAGTTAAGAACATGGTCTGGAACGTTCGAGTTTTATTGGGCCTGATGAACAAGAATTCGAATAGTTGAGCAGTGATTTCATTATTCGACTCTCTATCATCAGTTTAAGTAGCATGCACTCTTTTTCGTGATCTTGAAGATCGAATTTTAGCAACGTCATACAAACGCATTTCCTTGTAAATGTGCGTCAGTTAAAATTGTTGTTTATAGTGTTTACACATTTGCAATATAAATATGTATTTTTTAATTCATTTATTTATTCTAATCCAATAGTACATTGAAATTCGGAAGAGTCGAAAGTTGACGATGCGCAACGAAATGAATTGTTATTAAAATTTTTATTAGCAACCATAACAGTATATTTTAGTCGAAATAATTTATTTAATGATAGAAAAGCTAAAATTGATTACAGTGATTTCTGGAGTGTGGATTTAATGCATTCATTGCGACGAGAAGGCGCAATTTGAAGTAATAGGGACACTAGGGACACTAGGGACACTATATAGAAATCACTAATGAAAGAAAAAAATTTCCATTTAATACCTGCAATAACTAACTGTAATATTGAAAACTATTTTTAGTTTGAGTGAATACAATTCAGCTTATACGTCACCAATCAAAATAGCTATCTATTCAACGAAGAAAATTGCTAATCAAACTCGCGCCTCGTAGTCTATATGATAGCTATGACACGTTGTATAGTTTCTGAATATTGCCAGGTCCAGTTCACTCTACTGCATACGAGTATGCAGCACGAAGACGTTGCACGTGTCGCAAGTAATTTTGGAAGCTGACCCGCGGCTTTGCGCATCCCTTAGGATACGTCAATGGCTATTTAAAGTCGAAGAGCAAACTCACCGAAGCAAATGTGCCATGAGCAAACTCGGAATTCATTCGATGCATGGTTTTCTGAAGGCTCCATCCATTGGCGATCGATATCACTTTAATTTGCTGTCGATTCAATAGATTAATATCCAACATACTTTGCCATCTATTTACGCATTTAGACACTTAATATAGATTCCATATTTGCTAACTTTTTCATTTTTTCATATATTGGAACAATATAGTGACAATTAATTAGATCTCATCTTTGATAACGTTTTTTAGTTTTTCATATATTAGATTAAACGAAAATTAATTAAATTTCATATTTCCTAATATCTTTTATTGGATGAAGTGAACATTGAACTTTGCTTGACATTATACAATTGATATTAACTTAGAACTACGATCTTTAGCATAATTGTCGAATTATTTACAGTACTTAGCCACGGTTAAAAGTAATGATCTGCGAGTGCTTTGACCGATTTATGGAAACTCGGTTTCTAATTAAGAGCCGGGTATTGAATTTCTCAGCCGACATTGAGTAATCCAATTAAAAGATGTTCCGCTTAAACGAACGGCTGATACGAAGGTAAAATTGTTTAGAAGTTTCCGAGCATTGAATACATGAGTCCCCTTCATCCTTTCATTCGCTCGGATAAAGACTTTGTGGAAGGATCTCCTGCGGACAAAGGGATAAGAGGGGAATAAATAAATCTGCATATTTTAAATACTATAAAGCAGCCTGTTCGTTGTTCTTCCATTGAAAAGAGAGTCTTTGATGGCTAAGTAAGACGGCCGTGTAAAATTCTGGTGGGCGTCTCGCGGAATACTGGAACACCGGAATATCAAATGCTGTCCTCGAGATGGAAAGTTGTTATTGAAACACTAACTTTATGGAACTGTTTTAATTAACGCTTCGCTCATTAGTATCTCTATAATTTTCTGCGAATACTAG
>CM052166.1:3824851-3836443 GCA_028455555.1 Augochlorella aurata | reverse complement strand
AAGGTGAGGTTACGTTACGTTTGACAACGTGTAGCGTGAATTTGAATTACGTTTAGGATTACGAAATGAAGTGTTACGTCGTTGTTAAGTTGTTAGATGAATCGAGAGTTCTCTGGTGTGAAAGTGGAAAAGATCTTCGATAATGGTTGCAACTGCTTGAAAGTTTAAAAGGAATTCAAACTCTTTTGAAGACGTAACTTCTTTTACCGATTAGCTGTTCTTTTTTCTCGTCACGAACAAATGACAATATTTTGTGTTATGACGACTATATTCGTCAAAAGTAGTTGCTATTTACTGTTCAAATTGCAATTTTATTGGGAATTAAAACAAATAAATTATTAATTAAAATAAATTATTAATATTATAAATTAAAACAAATAACAAAATATAAGTAATTATTATGAAAAAACTGTATATAGTATGTTTGTTTGTTTTTTATAGTACGCTTGCTTTTTGCAAAACATTTGAGGTATCGATTTCTCGAAGAGAATTATTAACATTTTATTGCAACTTATGTGCCGAATAGAATTAATTTATATGTAATAAACTACGTAACTAATTCGAACCATACTGTCTGAAATATCATTCTTCAGAATCATAAATTAAAGTAACAATAAAAGCTCTTGATGACGTCTGTCAGTTTCTGCCGTCTTTAATCATCGGTCTCAAGAGAACCAAGACAAGTACTATAATATTAATACTTAAAATTAGCTGTTAATTAAGCAGCTAATTAGAATTAGCTGTTTCCAAAGTCACTCCAATCTCTTTTCGATTTACAATTTTACAAAAATCGATTTTTGATTAGTGTCAGGTTGTTTCGTGGAACTGTGCGATGTTTCAGCTGAAGAAAAGGAAATTTGGACAACGCAACGCGAGATAAACTGCTCGAACAGCGATTGACGATCGCGGCTGATATTAAAAATTATAATTAACCGAGCGGCGAGTTGCGCGAATTATCTCTAACCCGGCGCTCCCGCTGGATATTAATATTCGATGAGCAAACTACGGATGATTGGGATGAATGCATCCAGTTCGTTTCGCTGTTAAAGGATGTTTGATATTTCTGTGTCAAATTAGTCGCAGACCAATGGGAGACTGTCGATACCCTATACGCTGTCGGTTCGATTTGTTGCTCTTTAACCCTCGCCGTATCACGTCCGGGTCTTTTCGGACCCTGAACTCGAGGCCTGACTTGACCGCTTGACACCTGATGCCGCCTGCCGTTTGTTTAAAAAGATAGTACGGTAAGGTGATAGTAATAACAATAATGATTATAATAACAACAAAATTTTAGTTCCAAATGTTTGTATACATAATGATTCAATCATCGAACTTTGCGTGAACGTCCACTAATTTATTTTACGAGTATTAAAATTGTAAAAGCACTTCTACTAGAAGCCGTTTTTATTCACCCGAACTTATAATGATATAAAAATTGTAAAAATCTAAGTAAATTCAATCTCGTTATTTTTATAAGCCAATGTACATATATATTAGACACCTTCAGCGTTTGGTACGGTTGGTGATATTTCCAAGCGAAAACTATATTATACTAATTCTTAAATAGTTCTTCAATTTATTTGAACTGTTTTAGTGCCGATCAAACATGTTGTGCTAAGTGAAAAATACTGAACCTAATATCTTATAATTTGACAAGGTTTAAGAATAAAGATACAAAAATTTTGTGAATAATAATAATATAACCAAGAGATAAAAGTTTTATTCAATTAACTGTTAAGAATGTAAACTTTTCTCGACTGTAACTGGCAGCGATATATCGTCGTTGAATACTATAAGTGTTACTTTTTAACTAGTATTGTGATTTAAAAGATAATGGCTAGTTGTAATGATAAACGGCAAAAGGATGTACTAATGTAATTATAGATAAACGATCTATTACATTTTATTCTATTCTGTTTATAAGATAATGAAAGCATGGAAAATTGGACTTTTACTACAAAATAACGTAAAAATTGCACTGTCGTTACGGTACTTACGACGTACCAATTAAGGCTTGCACAGAAAGCAATTAAATACACAGGGTGTCCCAAAATTATGTTACTTCCGGAAAATGAGAGGATTTGACGTCATTTGGAGTAACTTTTTCCTTAGCGCAAATGATATCTGCGGCTTTATTTACGAGTTATTAACGAAAAACACTGACCAATGATAGGCGAGATCAGCTGGCGCGAGGCGACTGAGCCACTGGGCTTCGACAAAGCCGCGGACTGCCTTTGTGCTAAGGAAAAACTTACTTCAAATGTCGTCAAAAACCTCTTATCTCTCGGAGGTAACATAATTTTTATACAGTCGCAATTGTCACGAAATTTAGTAACAGTTGGCGTATTATTCTAAAAATAAATATTATAGAAAATGCATTGGAAGTAGAATATAATGTTCAATGTATGTGTGAGTGTGTTGAGTGTACATTTTTAGTTAGAGGTATCGCTCTCTATTGTCTTAAATTCCTCGTTACAGAAATTGTGCTGTCATAAAAGAGTTGATAGAGACTTAAATTGTAAAAATACTATTTTATCATTTATTAACACAAGAAATGAATTTAATCAAATGAAATATGCAACCTCCGAAAGTAGAAGCAGAAGCAGAATATAATGGAACTAGATGTCCTGCTGCAAAGAAACGAATGCTCATATTAATTGTTCCGTTCTTGTGCAATGCTAAACATTACATTCTTTAAACGATCACACTCTCCGAACAAACGAAGTTCATTTTCACAGTACTGAAAATGTCGTGTCCCGACCTGTAACAAGTAACACAAGCGTTTGTTTGTTTAAACGTTGCCTAGGTGGTGCGCCCGGCGCTCGCTGACCAAGATAAAAACGGTCCGCGTTAATAAAAATGTTCCAGTTGATTAGCTCGAGCATATCATTAGTTAGAAACACCCGGAAAATATCCATGCAGTCCCAGAAATGTTAGACTTTATCTTGCATCAACGCGGTGCAAAATTATCGCGATTCAATAAATTTTTACGGTATCAAGATCCACCGGAGTACTTCTTCCACGCTAGACGTTGCTCGCATGACGCTGGAATTATAGCGTATCTTTCTACACATGCTTAGCTATTAATTCAGTTCATTATCAACAAATGTTGGTCTTGTTGTTTCCCGGTTAAGTAGGATTATTAAGGAGGATATTACATGCTGGCCGATGATAATTCTGAGCCTCTGTGGCTTCTCGTGCTTACCGGTTAAATAAAATTACTAAATTATGTATGTATTTGAGTAGGGAACAGTGCTAAAATATTTTTGATCGTTGCCTATGTCTTTATAAATCAGCTTTAATATAGTAGATGTATTGTTATAGTTAGAGAGGAATAAGTAATAATTAATTGTTAGACCTAAAAGAATTGCAACAATTACCTGTCTTTGGTTTTTCTCTCGGTATATCATACAAAAATGGAATTTAAATAAAAATGAGTGGCGGCTGATGAAAGTGGAGGCTCCAAGCAATTATTATTTGATTCTGTTTTACAAAGCTAAAACAATTTAAATATCAAAAATTTTTTGAAGACGGATCATTTCGTTTTCAGGTACATGCTAAACTGGAGAATAGGAAATACTATGCTATGCGAATGTGTTAAAATCATAGTGGAGTAAGTCAGGGTGTTAATAAAGGGTGTTATCCTTTACTAACATGTATTGCTGACCAAATTTATTATCAAGATAATTCAGAATTAAGTTAATTTATAGTGACTATATAATTTATTCCACGTGTATTCTTAATATCTTATTTATTTATTTATTATTTAATATAACGAAATTTTCGGAAATGTGGCTTACGCCACTATTAGTTTAACCCACTCATCTGTAGCAAGAACGAGGTTTCAAGTTCCCGTCAGAGAAATCGATAAACAATTCAACAACATATAGAATATTTATACTGTATTTACCACTAAAAAATCTACGTAGAAAACTGATGAGATCAACCCGATGCATCAGCGAAAATACGCTATTCCACTATCTCGAATAATTTGATAATTACCGCGGATTCTTCGAATGCAGAGGTCATTGAAAAATCTCGAGACTAGTTTATTAGCGGGACAAAGGTAAACGCAAACGTGAAGGATCCAGTAATTTCTTTATGCGGCTTTCAGAGCCGGTCGATCGTAATTAGCTATCGTGGATGAACCCGGTTCGAATGACGCCGCCGGAAGAGTAGGCGCACGCAGTAATGGAGGAAAATCGACGAATAATTGGGAATTTGAAACTGTTATACGCGAAAAACCAGAAATTCCGTGGCCTATTAATTACACTTCGGTGCCAATTATTCGGCGTTCCTCTCTCTCTCCACGGTCAGTTTACATTTGTGATAAACCCAGCGTCTACTTCGCTTAACTTCGAACGGTACGCGCTTCATTAAACTTCCATTTTCCGGCGTTCAACAGCACCAGTTCCTCGCACGCACTAATTCGCTGACGTTAATAAGTACCCGGCATCGATATCATGCGATCGCGAGCCTGTGCTCGCAATATTCAACTGAGAGGCAATGGTAAAGGAAGTCCGCGTGCGAGGGTGAAGAAGAGGGAGATCGATGTGCCGATGAAAAAGCAAGTTATTGGCCGATGCCGAACGCATCGGTGTGCGTCACGTTGCAATCCCGGCAAGGAAAAGTGCATCGACGTTTAGCAAATCTTCGATTCGCTATGTCTCGTGATTAATGATGGATAGTTTAAGCTCCGCTGCAAGCTCGCAATCATTTGCGTCGTCGCGAATTGCTTCCAGCGGGACTCGAGACGCGGCTGTCATGAAATGTTTAATTGCACCACCGATTGTTGCAGCGATTTCAAATCGTTTGTGGATTTAAATTCGTCTCGATTGCGAGAACTCCATTGAGGGAAGCTCGAAAGTGTTGTTCGTTTATTACGAAAGAGAAAAACAATTTGTCGGTATGATCATTGCAAAGTAGCTTTGTGTACTGAACAATTGAACAATGTTATTTGAAAGAATCGATCGTTATGTTTCAATACGGTCGTTATGTTTCATTCTCCATGCTTTTGCTTTATTACAGACAATCGAGATGATTGGGTGCAATGTTATTTTCAGGCAACTTTATTTAACAATGAAGATATTTGATCTTTGTGATAAATGAAGTTAATAGATAGCGTTTGATTCTGAGCAATGGATTCTTAATGTGTTATGACAAGATTCAAGTGTTTCGTTTGTGATCTCTGATACAAATTATTCAAGATTACGAATGAAAGTTAGGAATGAAATTAAATTCCTAGTCACTTATATAAAATAAGAGTGTTACAGATTTTTGTCGATGTGAACACATTTTTGTTATTTTATATAAATCTGAACAAAGGAAAAATGTCATCTGTCTTTAACTTGTACTTTATGAAGTACATAATTTGATTTGGAAGGTAGTGAAGCTCTTAATAAAAGACACGCGTTCTCATTTTGAAGAGTTATTCAGTAAAAATCAGAATGAAGCAAAAATGTGTCGTTCGGTAACGTTTGTGTAACTTCTTGTTTTTCTAATTACTATTATAATACACCTAATTATGCTTGAAAGCTAGCGATGCTCACAGTGGAATATACACGTTTTCGTTTTCTTGAGTGGTTTCACAAAAATCAGCATAAAGGAAAAATGTGATTCGGCAAAACATGTACAATCTCATTTAATATAAAAATTTTTTATTTAATTTAATAAAGATACTATTTCCATCAATGTGTACACATTAGTTTGTGCACTTTATAATGTATTTGATTATATTTGAAAGCTAATGAAACTCCTGCTAGAGTAGAAACCCAATCAACAGATTATCTTTATCAAAATATCATATCTCATTCGGTGAAATTCTAGAAATTTTCGCTATAACAAGAACACTAGTAAACTGCTGTTGAAACGTTTACGTTTGTATAAATGTCGAAGCTGCAACGTACGTGAACTACGCTCAGCTTTATTTCACGAAATACACGATCGTGGTCGTCGATCGTGTAGCGCAGGCAGCGAACGTGTTAATTCAAAGTGTCTTGATTCCCATCACTGTCCCTACAGCTGGGATTGATACCATTATTTGCCGAGACTGATGCGAAGGTGGGACATCACGGTTCCCAAAGCTTCTCGGTGGCATCGATTTCTCATGGACGTTGACATAAATTCTCTGCAAAACGGACCGGGCAAAGTCCGACTCACCGAGACGCTTACTGCTAATAGTTATAGTTGGAACGAGTAAAAGTTGAAATCGGCGACCAGATAACTCTGCAAATATCCGTGCACGTACGGTTCGCTAAATATAGAACGCCAAAACAACCTCCTAGTCGAATTCTTCCCGATATTCTTAGACGGTTTAATGATCTTCCAGTTAACTTTAGATAACACCGCGGAAATTTTAATTGAGATCTATTTTAACGATAGAGACCAACTGGCGGACCATTTATTTATAATTACGACGCGAACTCGAACTTCCGAACGCAGATGAAGGCGACCGGGATCGTACGATTTTGTTGGCTTTCCTGTTGTTTGCGACCCAAATAATCCATTCCAGTCTCCAGAACAGGATTCCTTGCTGGCGAAATCGAACTTTATTATTACTGCCAGTTTGTATCGTGAATTGCTCGTTCTTCGGCGTTAAAAATATTGTTGCAGCTACTCCTGTGTATAAAATAAATTGTCTGCGTCAATCAAATATGCAAAACATTGAATTTACTTTTAGAAATCTGATTTCTCGATAAACCAATTACTATGCCTTTGATTTGTTTTCAAGCATCATTAATTTTATATTTATCTAATAAAATATATTAAACTTTTTCTTCTGTTTTGTTTATTTTTGAATAAAAAAACTTATTTTACATATACAAAGTTAATGATTCTTTGATTTCGTTTCTATTTGAACAGAAAAATCTTATTCAATAAATGTAAAGTTAATGATTCTATTATTTCATTTATCTTTTAATAAAATAATTTAATACGTTTTATTCGACAAGTACATGCTAATTATGCCCGAAAGCAAACCAAAGGCACAGCAATTAGTCACCCCACAGTAACCAGCTCCAGTACCCTAAATAGAAGCTTGATGAAAGAAACGTCACTGCTCGAATAATAGCACAGTCATTTCGTCCCACGGCTTAACGAATTCTGTATGCTTTGTAAAACAAATAAAATTGCATGTGGATTACCTTGGATTGATATATTTATTAACATATAAATTTCTGGGTGTAATCAATATTCTAATATCGAAGGATCGTCAAGACTCCTCTGCACTATTAAATTGTTTAGATAGCTACAATTTATAGCAAAAGCATCTTTATATATGCAATATATGCAAATTTATTCATATACATATACAGGGTGGACCACGAAACGTGATCAGCTTAATTCATTCTGCGTTTCGACTGGAAATTTGTTCAGCTGAAATAACATGGTTATTATTAATGAGACCTTCAAGACGATTGTGACCAATTTTTGGTGAACCCTTTTTTCGGTGTTATCAAGGTCTCCTTCAGTTTTTTATAGGTGAACTTAGAATCTTTTTATACCTGATAAGTTTTAGTGGATGGTTTTAGTTAATCACACTCGTTAAATACACATATCACTTATTTTAATACAATTTTATACGCGCACCTGTTTCTCGGAAAGGTGGTTCTTATAAAGTCTTATAGACAAAACACGTATGACTCATTCCGCTGACACGCGCGTCGCTCGTCCTTATATACACACAGCATACACATAAATACTTTCATACAGTACAAGTCGATGACGCTACCGAGTTACAGTTGATCGTTCTGATTGTACTTGTTCACAGTACTCATCTTTTAGAGGATGCTGAAACGAAGTCATTTGTTTCCGAAACTAAAAAAGGTTGTAGGCTTACCTACAAAAAAACTTTGATAACTCCAGGAAAAAAGGAATGGCAACAAATTTGGCACGATCATCTCAAAGCTCAAAATTTAAGCTGAAAAGAATTTCCAATCAAACCACAGAATATTAAGCTGTTCCATTTAGGTTGGCTTGGTCGAATAGTGTCGAATTTGTTGAAGTTCATTTTCCGACACATTAAACTCACCGCCAGTGCGGTAAATAGAAACGTAACTTATCGACAGTAAAATACGCGAAATTTCCTCCCATCAGCACGGCATCAATACTCGAAAATCAAGCAAGCTAGCCGGTACGTTATTCAGCGTCACGCGCGTGTATTTTTAATACCGAGTCGTGAAAAGCGCAATCAATCTTCATTCAAGGGACTGTAAACCGTTGATTGACCAATAAAGTTCGAATTATTAGACATCGTTATTCCGCGCGCTGATATTTTCCATTTCGCACTTTTCAGAAAGCGAGCTCGTTTTTGGGGTACTTGATTACCGAAACAATACCGCGATCGCGAATGCAGGAAGGCATCCTCATTCAATAATGGTAGCGAGCGTAACATTGTAAAATGCTCGAATGCGTGAACGTGTGGAACATAATTCTTAATAATTTACCAGGTTGCAAAAGCAAATTCTCTACTTAAATGAAGATAACTTATGTGAAACGGTCATACGTGATTGTAGCTGTTTTTATCTGCACAGTTTTACAATAATATAAATAAGAATATCATTGTTTTAGACGTAGATATAATGGAAATATGTTTGCTTGTTTCAGGTAAGGATCATTGTAATGATAATTTGCTGAACGCGGAATAACGACACAAATAAAAGTAGGTGAAATTTTGTACTTTTGTCAGACTGCGGATTTTTGTAGGATCACACATTTTTGTGAAATATTTGATAAACACTAAGCCTAAATTATCCAAATTATCTTAATATTATAAAATTTGTCTTATGTTTTATTAAGAAGTACTTATATTATTATGATTTATCGGTTTACAAGTATAATAACCAGATTGCGGATTCTCATTTAAAAATGTACTTCATCCGCTACAAGAAATAGTAGCCACTAGCAAACTTTACCTTTTTAATGTTTTTACTGTTTTAAATTCGAGCTGCTCATTGTTATCTCAAATTCATAAAATGTGCAAGCTAATTGCACGAATTTGATTACGAATGCTTTCAAAATCTCTAGAAGCAAAATAATTCTACGATGTACTAACAAAATAGCATAATTTCCTTACAGATTCTATTCCGATAATTGCAAATTATTCCATTCCACACGAAACTATAAAGATTGTGTAATATTTATTGCACACTGTTCACTAAGATTAATTTTAAACTGGCGCTAACAAAATCCATGTTTCAAATTGTTTAGCAAAATTATATAATAACCTAAAGGGGTATTCTAGGGGTCATCGCGTCTTACGAACAACCATAAATAACTTTGTTAATTTTAAGAGTTCGCATGTAGGGATCCAGAGATGTATTTTTCAAACTTTATTTTTGAAGAATATGCAAAAAAGAACTTTTTTGTCATCATCACTTTTGGAGTGTCAATTTTTTTCTTGCCTTCCTTAAACATTTGAACAATTTTCAACTTTTCAGCTTCTGTTAAATGTTGCCTTCTAGTCATATTTAATACAAACTATAATATGAACTAGAATCAGCGACGTCAGAAAGGAAACTGCGTCTCTCGGAATATGTTAATTTACATTGCAAACCCAACTTATTACGAGAAGGTTGTATGGTTCTTGACTTTTGTCACGCAGCTTTTGTCTCATTTCTTCGATTCAATTTAATTGTGGTCCTTGCACAAGCATGTTCAGAAAAAGTTATTGTTTATTGACGTATGGAATGTTATCTCATTATGCTACTTTTTGTTTCATGCTATGTACCTTAGAAGAGAGAGAACACAGAAAAATTACCAAACGATTACGTTGTTTCTTAACTTTTGTTGGTTAGTGTATATACGCGTATATTACACCCCCATGCGACCCTATAAATTCTAATATGCGACAACAAATACAAAAAACGTCTAAACAAATATAGCATTTTCATCGTTATAAAGCAATACAAGTTATTTACTTTTTGCGGTGAATAGGTTCAGTTTTAACAGAATCGATGTAGAGCGAATTTTGGTGAATTGCGTAAAGAGATAGTTTCGTCGCATGGTCTAAATCAGTAGAAATCCGTGAAACGAATCGAAAACAAGAATCTGCAGGCGATCTGTTTCGCTGACTGTACATTGCATGGAGATCGTTTCGACACGATTGAATGGATCGCTTTGACATTTCTCCTCTCGTCGATCAGCACAATGTTACTGAATCACGTGATCGAATGGAACATCATTGGGTCCATTCAATGCGGAACGGCTGTGATAATGGGTGCGGCGTAATGGCCGCTGGCGTTCCCCGTAACTAAATCATCTTGTAGACTCGGATTCGGTTCTTAAGCAAGGACGGAAACGGAACCTGGTAACTGGTAACGTCTCCTGTCTGCCCGACAGAGATACACTGATTATCGAGCGAGGAACTTCGGCGACTTCGCGTTTTCGCCCATTGTTGATCGCTCCAGAACGCTGTCCAACAACATCCGTTTATCTCAATTTAATTAATGGAGATTTACGCAGTCTAGGATACCTGAAAACATCATTTTATTGAATTAAGGTTAACGTAATATCGTCACAGCTAATTTTATTAACATTTATTTTTGTACGTAATGTATCGAAACATACTGTTTCCATATTATGAACACAAACATAGTGTGTTTTTACATATTATATACTGAACCATATTCTAAACCAGTATAATCATGAAAAATAGAACATGGAACAAATAGAACAATATCACATTAACCATACTTCTTCTTTTTTCAATGACCCAGTAAATTATTATTATTCTTGAGAGTCAGAAAAAATGTACCAACCATTTAAACGCGAGTAAAGGAAGCTACAAATAAAGCATAATTGAAGACAGTTAATAGATTGTGCAGCAATAAATTAAATAGCAAGTGTAACTTTATTGAATTTTGTGTGTTTCTTCTAAGTGCAGTCACCAAAGTATTTGAATTCGAAATCAGAATAGAATTTCGTAGAATATTCTGGCAGCCGATACTTTGTATTATACATACCTCCATTTATTTATATGCATCTTCTTAGCTGTTTCCAAAGTAGAAAATATCACTACGATAATATTGATCGAGTACGAAAGCTAGAAAACTTTATTAGATTTTATTAGTGTAAATTTGCAGAACAAATGTGAATTTTTTTACTCCTATAGAAAACAGAAATTATAATAAGGTCGGCTATTCGAGACTGAATAAATAACAAGAGTTATACGAACTCTAATTATAGGACATGTGGTCTAGGTTGAAAACCGCAGTGCATGGTTGTGTAACCGATGTAAGAGACTTACAAACTTCAGCTTAGGTTTCTGAAACGAAATAACGTGCAGTGAAAATGCTTTCGTGCCGAATACCTGCATTAGTAGAGCTTGAGTTCTGCGTTTCAATTACTGAGATAATTTTAACAGCTTGTGGTGCGCAATTTAATTTTTCGTGATGTTTTAGTACTCGCTTTTCGAAATCTGTCGTAATTGAAATATTAACGTAATTTATTAACGCAGAGAAACGAGTAGGAGTGACGCATGATGGTTGTAACACATTGATTTTAGTGCACGATTATACATTAACTATTGTATTCATAGCGACAATTATTGTACCAACCTCTTACCTAATTATCCGAGATTATCAAGTTGCAGTG
>CM052166.1:3806117-3819389 GCA_028455555.1 Augochlorella aurata | reverse complement strand
AAAATATTTTCATTTCAAATACTATTTCAATTTTGCTACATTCCGCAAGCTTCGAGGTGAAGCTTTTCTAAATTTCTTTATTAATAATTTCTTCAACGTATACTTAACTTAATATTCTCGCGTTCAAGAATACATTTGCAGTTTTGAGTTCTTGTAGATTCATCGATAACATTGGAAAATGTTTGAACATTTTTATTTATGAGTAACGTTTGGAAGTTGTTGATAAAGTGCTGTCCACTTTAGAGTCGAAGGAGAATGTTATGATTTAGGTAATAGAACCGTGAGCAGAAACTGTACGCACGGTTGTCTGATTGCTGGAAAGGATGGACCATTTTTCCATGACAATAACTGATCGCGATTAAAATCTGATACGCGACTTGGCAGCTCCAACGTAAAAGTTCTGAAAGTTCACAGAAACGAAAACTGTTACTGGCACGAGCTTTTAGAAGATAGTGTCTCTACATTCGATCATAGTCAATTTTTGTAGTTTCCTGTTGGACGTGTCTTCATTCCAGGTGTCTCGTGAATGATATCGCAAAATAATAATCTCAAAGCATAAGATACACACGCAGTTTGAATCTGAGAAAAAGATTTTACGGATAATAGAAAGTAATAATTTTACATTCGTCTATTTACTCGTTCCGAAGTTGCATTTCTATTTTAAAAGACTTTCAATGTACTACTTCACTTTTTATCATTCTACATTATTCGCTACGAGTATACAGGGGGGCCCATTTAAGTCGAAATTGTAAAAAGTCTCGTAGTCACGTGATTTAAAAAAAAAACAAAACAACACGTGTCCTTTAATATTTCGAGTGATGAGTTAAATGCCATTACTAGTTTTTTAATGCGTGTATATCATGTTTTTTTTAAATCATAAACCTATTTTTTTATCTCCGAATCATATTCTACATACAAAACTTTTGTTTGAAACATTTTTTTGCAATTTCATATTCTTAAATGAAATAAAATAGCTTTCAGAGGAAAGTAACATTCTCATTTTAATAGAAAAACAAAATTATTCTATCAGTTAAAAATCTTAAAATATATTGGACGTACTAAAAAACGTTTCAAATACAAATTGTACATTTTTTACGGATTATTCTGAAATAAAAAATAACGTCCACGCATTAAAAAAAATAGTAGTGCCATTTGACTTCCCACTCGAAATACTAAAGGACATGTGTCATTTTGTTTTGTTTTCAAATCACGTATCTAGAGATTCAATAGTTAACAATAACGACTGTCTTAAATTCAACTTCGTGAAATATAAATAAATTTTATATTTTACGAAATCTGCTACATTATAGTTTATTACACACAATTTCTTTCCATAAATAATGTAATAAGTCGTAGAGAATAATTTTCGCAGCTTTGATCAGTTCACGAGAATAAATAATAGACACAAATTGAACGATCCAGCACTTTAATAATTCTCAGTCGACGGAATACTTATTACAACTACTCCAATGAATATCTAAACGGTACGTACGTCATGCTGCTTCATCGGATACCGTCCTTTTACAGTCATGTGCATCCCTAAAACTCGTAATCCACGTGTCTGCGTGACGGCGTCACGAGACAAGAAGAATGGGCTAGTTACGTAAATGGTAGGAGCGACCTCTATTCAAACGACTCCGTAAATGGGAAACCCGTTTTAAAATAATGGAATACCGGTGCAGCTTGAAGGAACGAGGGGAAAAAAACGTCCTTGTAAAATTTCAACGCGATTGTCCCTCACGGATTAACATCGCCGAAGTCATCGGCTTCAGGCAAATGGGAAGCCCTAGCCATTCGTTTGATGTTCTCCTACATTTAACTAATTGATATGTTATTGATTAGACTAATTACTTGAGTCCCTTAGTAGAGAGAGCCCCATATAGTATGCAAATACAAAGGATTCGCGTAAGCTGTTACCGAGCGTGTGCAGCTGATTTTTGGATCTTCTTTTTAATTCCAGTAATTCAATAATTTGTATGATTGGGAAATTATAGCTATTCGAAATGAGCGAAAATTAAGACTTCGGCTTTTTTTGTATCTTATCTTGCGTTTTATGTTGTCGAATTTATCATTGAAATCAATTTTTGTGCGATGCTAAAATAACATTGTATTTTCAGTTTAGGCAATTCAAATTAATGCTTGATGTTTCAAAATCATTGAAACTTCGGCAAATTCCTATATGCTACTATTTTAATGCAACACCATAGATATTTCAAGTAAGAAACTGCTTTTTTCAGTTCAAACAACTGTTATTTCTTGGAAAATTTATATTTCTAAAATTTGCTACTACGAAAATTAGGTTCCTCTCTTTCACTACACGAAAAGCTTAGTCGTTTCCCTGTAATAACCAACATTAACATTCTTTTTCGTAAATAGACTGTTCAGAAAGCTCGTCTCACTACAATCGCTATCAAAAGCTTCAGTTGTATTCATTTTTCAATGAAACTCACAATATTTACAGTCGAAAGTATGCACTTAAAAATATTTATAACAATTTTTGCATAAATAAAAGCTTTCTTTGTAAAAAATGTACATAAAAATCAGTTAGTAGAAACGAAATCAACATTGGGCATTTTTGAAATAACATTACCTTATTTTACAATTCTTTGAAATATAATAAAAATCAAATACAGATAATAGATGGGCAGTTACAAATATTAGATGGACCCAGAGAAAAATCTCTTAAGGATGAACTGTTTGAAGAAAGTGTTTTGCCGAAATCAAATTACTATACAGATTTATTAAAATAAAATCTTTCTGTTACATATTATTGCAATGTTCATATTGAGAAAGTTTTGCTTAAACCAAATTAATGTGAAGGTTTCCTAAAATAAAACATATCCGTTGTATATTATTTTAAGGATTATGTATATATATAACAGCGGATTTTATGAATTTTTGACATAAATGACTAGGTCAGAAATAAAATTGTAACGACCTGAAAAGAATTCTAGAATACTTTTACATTATGTACAGCTTATTAAAATTTTATCGGACTTACGTTGCTTATCATTAAGTTATACAATTTTTATCTTCCGTAAAATCGTCAGTCTAATTATGACTTCTAGAAATAGGAAAACAACGAAATAATTCATTATTTGCAATTGCTATTATTCCAAATGGCCTGATATAACGGTGGAAAATGAACAATTAAAAATAATTACGTCTTACTTTCGCTTCAAATGAAATTTGCCCGGGTTCGATGTCGAAGAAGCCCAATGAAAATCACAAGAGACTGCGCGTTCACGGTTAGATGATTCGTATAAACCCATCGCGTCGGCGCAACCGTTTCTTCGAGAAGTCGGCGGCAGTTCGCAGCGCAAAATGGTCATTTACGATCGAATAGATTCGGAATACGCTGGATAATCGCAGGCAAAGTGCGGCCGCGGATAGTGCGGCCGATGCGGGGGCGATGATTAATTTAATTTTCAAAGGATGAAATTACGAGCAAGCCGGTTGCCCTCGAGATATGAGTAACCGGTATGAAATCCCAGCGGCGGTCTACCTCGGGTGGACGGTGTCACGGCATGTGGAACGTCTGGTAGCATGTAGTCTAATTACGTCAATACCGAATTTCCCTCTGAACAGACAGTGTACAGTGCATTCCAGTTCCTCTGAAGCTTGCCTCTATTATCAGAGTTCCTTGTCAGCAGCCGGCACGTCCGATCCGTCTCCAATTGCGCGACCAAAGCTTGAATAAGCTGACCACAGAATCGGATTCGAGCGAACGAGCTGCACTCCGGTGCCTCAAATTATGCACACCCCTTTGGCCGTGTATCGACGGCCTGCATGTTGCAAGACACCTGAAGATGGATCCGCCCGCGAACGGATCACCCGTAAGCTGTCGAAAGGCCGGGAAACCGTTCCAGGGATCCCATGCGGATGGCTGGCTTCTCGTATCGCCGGTTAAACGATCGCCGATCCCGCTATGGTTAAACTGGTTGATTCTTCTTTCTATGAAACGACCACCGAATCTGAGCAGCCGGCCGCTGCAATGCTCGATTAGTCTTGCGGCTTTGATACTTTGAACGTCGCATCGGACGGACAGCTCACCAAACATTCGAACCAGAGTTCGGCATTACTTGAATTGTTTCGAATAAACATTTATCGAACATAATTATCCAAATGAATTCTTTTTAGTCTGAATGGCTTTCTAGTCTTCATATTATTCTATCTATACATGCGAACAAATTATTCACATAATTATTTGGTAGTATTTAATTACAAGTTATTCGAACAGATATTGCAAAATTATTCGAATAATAATGCGAATAATTCTCGGTTATACCGGTTTTTACGAAATTTTATCAAATATTTATACAAATATATACAGGGTCAGTTCAAATTCAAGTACTTATAGAATATGTATGTATACATATATAGAATTACATATATGCCTTCCTCCGCACCCAGATTGTTTAGTTGTTCGTCGATGACCAATCTACCCAAAAGTAATTGTTTGCAAAAATTGTATTTAGACAATGACAACAACAAAATTCAAAATTCGCATTTCTTAAATTTCTTAACTGAACATCAAGTTTTATTAAGACCTGCCTGATAGGTCAAACTTTGTTAGAGTCTCCGAGGTATAAAGAGATTATGAAAGAAATTGCTGCAATCAATTTTGTTTTGTCTATTCGTATATTGATGAACAATTTGTTCTCATTTCGTATGAGCTTTATCGAGCATTAAACAGACAATCAACATATTAACGAATTCCACTACAACTCTGTAACACATTAAAAATTAAGGTTTTCAAGTATTGTTCTTAGTATGTAGGAATAATTTTGTTGCAGGAACATATACATAATTTCATACAATAGGGATACTTGAAACATGATTACTAATTATATTGTTTTCTCTTATTTTACACCAAAAGAAAAAGAAAACAATTGTGGCAGATATTTTAGAAGGTATAATAACTATAGATTTTCTTAACATCGTAATACATCGTACGTTAATTTATTATTCTATTATAAAATAGATCATTTTGAAAAAGTTGAAACGTATTGGAGCTAGAAACTGAACATCTTATAAATAAAGGAACAAAAAGAACTACATTTATTATTTATGAAATGAACAGAAAGAATATAAGAAGTTATTAATTGTATATTTTTGTTTGTCAGTATCCATGCCACTAGTGCAAAAACAGAAACTCAGGAAAATGCTTTCTATTAAATTTTCGTTATCATCTTTCGAAAAAATTATAAATTATTCAATACAATCGTGGACCTAAAACAGAATTTCCCACGCTACCCTTCTTGGAGTATAATTATTAAAATTTTCAATATGAATCTTTGTATGTTATCGTAATATCGACCACTCGTCTAATTAAATAACGAAGTTTCTAATGTACGATTTTGAAAGATTTCGCGGGAATAACAGGTTCTGTCAATTTGTAGGCAATCAACTAATAGGTAGCGGGTGCAATTCGCGTAATGTAATTGAGAAGCTTGGAAAAAGAAATACATAAGTGGCTTTGGAACGCCGTTGCTAAGATTGCTTTTTCAATTCCCCTTTTTCGTCTCCTTTGTCACGGAGGACGTTACATTTCCTTCGCGGCGACGAAAGGGGTGAAATTTTTATCTCAATAATGGGAAAGAAAACGCGTTTCCTAAGGCAAACAGAGGAAACATAAATTTTTAATAAGAACATATTACCAGCTATCTCTTTCAGTGCTTACTAAAATGAAACAGCATAATAGAAGAAATATCTATTATTTTTATGACTTTGTATTGTATTCGTATTGTGTGAATGCCAGTAGGTTATATAACATAGTATAAATCATATAAGGCTCATGGTAGATAACATTTTTTTCAAATACCACAAATTAAATTTCGAAGAAATTTCGATCTTGTTTCCGTTAGATATACAGGTGTACAGCTCAACGACGAAATGTTTGCATCACGCTTCAACAAAATCTTTTCAGTCAATCCATACGTTATAGATATAGATTTTCAATAAACAAACACTCTCTCAGTGAATGAACGTTTTCCGTATTATATAAAAAAGCAATGTTAATCACACCCTTTTTACATGACAAATAAGGTAGCTCCATTATACACATATAGATGTTTTACGTTTATTATTTTATAAAAATCTATCGGTTTTTGTTCCTTCATTGGTCGTTTAATGTTTACTAAAAATTGATCTGACTATGAAAGAACACTAGAATTACGATCAGAATATCATTGAGAAAATTAAACAAATAACCATAATTTTAACAAATATTGTTATTGTTATTATTAATGATTATATAGGGATAATAAACCCATTAATCTTAACAAAGGTAGAAATTAAGTTGAAATGGAGCTTTAGTGATCAGCGACTGAACCACGCCTGAACACATCAAATATTTCGAAAGAAAAATGAACTGTCGCCTGTGAAATCGGATGCTGCAACGGCGCGACGTCGTTTCACCTTTCCGTATAAGTAAAATACACTTCGGCAAGAAGAAGAACGACGTAAGTTCGTGACGTCACGCCCAGGAATCCCCGATTGCCAACAACTGGCCAATATCTCGGTGGCCGGTATTAGGAAGTTCGCCGAAATTCTAAAGATAGAACGCGCTTAATAAGTGACACGTCTGGCCGCGATATTGCCCGGAGAGGGCAGACGAAGCTTTTGAAACGAGCCGTGACAAATTAGGAATGAAAACGTGCGCGGCATGCCACGAAAGTTGCTCGAAGAGTTTTGGCTAAGTGGATCCACGCCGTGGCAACCGGAGAAGAATACCGCGGGGATACGCTCGAGATTATACTTTCCCCGGGGAGAAGAGGACGATAAGTAACGCGAAACTACGACGACAACAAGCTCCATAACGTCGCGCACGCACCACCGGCAGAGAATTCGTTTGCACGCGGTTCCCCGGTAAATACTGGCGAAAGGAATCCGAGCGACTGTTCTGAAAAACTAATCTGTCAGACCTGTGACACGGATACTCGATTAACTTCTTTCAAAGCGAGCACGTCGACTACTGCGCGCCTTACGTTTCTCAAAACAAACCTCGGCCTTCCTATTTCTTAATTTATGTTCTGCCGCAATCTCTATTATCTCTTTTATCGCGAACTCTATATTGCGATCTCGGATTCGAAGTTCACGCTCTAGTGACGGATCTGATATCCTTCATAGGCAAAGATAGATCTAAATAAAAGTTTAATTAAATGGCGCAATCGTTGCACTTATTCGAAGATCACTGTATCTATTGAATCATTGTACTCTTTATACTGTCATTGCATTCTTTTACTCATTCAATGATTATTGTACATATTCAACAATGCACTCATTGAATGGTTATTGTAATTATTGTATGATTACTGTGCTCTTTGGACGATCATTGTACTTGTTGAAAAGTCGTTATAATTAATGAGCGATCATTAATCTCATTGCATAATTATTATACTTATTGTCGATTAACGATCATTGTTCTCTTTGGACAATCATTGTACTTATTCAACAATCATTGTATTTGTATAATAATCATCGTATTCATTGAATAATCAATGTACTTATTGAACGGTCATTGTGCTCATTGAATAATCGTTAAACTGTTTTATACGTTTGTAGTTCAGAAGAGAATGCAACGTTCAAGTTTAAAACTATGCACAGATGCAGTTCGTGCAATAATGATAAAAAGACGATTTTTTTCTGCTGAGAAATGGTTATTGCCGTAAAAACGTCTTCTGAAAACAATTTTGAATTATCGTTTCTCTGTGTGCAGTTATGGAACTGAAAATAAAAATAAAATACGAGAAGGAGATACATTGAAAGATGCAGTATATGCTGTGGTCTACATTCGTGTGAAACTTGCGATAAGGTTTTTAGTTTTCTCTCCGAAACATTTAACATTATTTAATTGTAAGTTGCGTGGAATAGTTGAAAATTGCACTCAGTACAAAAATGAATAGTTCATTAATGTGGAAATCTCTAAATATTTCTATAATTTACAGAAACTGTAACAATGCGTTACTTCCATAAAGGAACAATTACAGATTATAAACTAATTAAAAATTACTATATCATTGGAAATGTTATCAATGAACAGTTTATCCAAAAGATATCATCACCGTTTTCAGTTTATTATAAAATTACATACGAACCGCAGCCATTATTTCAAGTAAACATACTTCATGGACAAATAACAGTGTTTTTAATGCAGTTTCGATTCAACGATGCCAAGTGTTCACACAACAGCTCGCCAAATAAAAGGACTGCAAAGAATGTATGAAACTTCACATAGGAAAACACATAAGTTTCGGAGAATACATCAGTAATTATCAGACAGTAGCATTTTCTGTTTCCGAGATCTCGTGGCTTCCGAGCGAAATAAAAGGAAACAAAGAATTTGGCATGCTCAGCTTTGTGTATCCGGGAAGCAGAAGGTCCTGCGAACTTTTGAGCTGCAGTATACTGTATAGGGAGCATCCGCATCGCGTCTATAAAACAGAATGATGGAGACTGGAGAGACCTGTCCGTGGGAGGGTTAAAAATTATTTTTTCCTCGAGGCGGACTGAAAATGTAATAATATCGAATTATTTACGGCATAAAACGCAGACGGTAGCCTGGATGCCAGGATTGTTTACGGCGGATAAAACTGTTTGTCACGGACGACATAACACCGTCGTTCCGTATCGGCGATGTAACGTCGTACATGGGTCGCATCGATCTCCTAAATCCGTTTTATTATCTTTACCGAGATGTACAGATCGATCGTGTTTCGTCGTAACAAAGGGAATGCGTCTAAGTGCTCCAAATCTTTCACGACACCCCCTGGAGGTAGTACAAGAACAGCATTCTTCGGCGCAGGGCTTCTCAACCTTTCTAATTTCCCCGGGACTCCTGTTAACCTGGCTCGAATTTCCGGCGAGCCTGTCTGATTAAAAACTATTAATTCCGGGACTCGCTAGATATGAGTCAAGGAATCCGGGTTGGTCGAGGAAGAGACGAATTTTGAAATGAAGCACGCACTCGTGTAATCTGCGATTCGCGTTGTAATGGTTTTAAAACTTATTTGTCGGCTGAGAGAGTGTTTAAACTCGTTCTTGAGAGATTTGATAATCAGCGACTGGAAAATTGTTTTTCTTTTAGAACAATTTTCATTAAACGGAACATTTTCCTTTAGTTCTTTTGTGTACTCTAAATTATTTTCATAGCAGATTGTAAATTACAAAATAAATGGCTCTTTACTGAATATTTATTCGAAAATTGAGCATTGTTATTTTCACTGTGAGATATGTGGAAATAATATCTTTATCTAATCAGCATAAAATCATTTAACCTTTTAGGCACGACGCGCCACTATAGTGGCTTTCGCGAATGTCATCTCTCAGTACGACGCGCCACTATAATGGCTTTCGCGAATGTTTCGCACTTTACTTAATTGCATTATTAGTTATTAAAGTAAATGATTAAAAAGGGTGATAATTTAATCATGGAAACTTGATTTGAATGTGCTCGCGTAGAGAGCATTGTCCCTCATATATTACAGTATAGGTACAGCTTACAGGTACAGGTGCAGCTGTGCCTAAGAGGTTAATTACAAAGCAGTAGTTATTATAAAATGGAAATAAAATATTTCAATTTTTTATTTGATATATTTGTATAAATGTGGACACTGTTTCATTTGTAACAGAACAGATGAATAAAGTAATGTTAGTATTAAATAAAAATTAAAAAAAAATACTTTTTAAGCTTAAATAAAATTGAGAATAAAATTCTTAAGATAACTGATATTTTGTATAAAATTTACTAACTATTAAAATTCTTTTTTAATATTCTTCATTTTCTAATAGTTCATTACAACTGTAATTATCATACTAATTTTTATTTTTGACAGTTAGAAGAAATTTATATGGTATTTAAACACTTCCACTTAAAAGAAAAAATTCGTAAGGAAACAAATAATATTCATATCAGAGTGTGAATCATGCGATTGCTGAGAATAATCCCTGCACTCTAAAGCTTATATGAAATCTGTCGTAGATTTACATTTATAAATAGTGAGAAGCGTGTATATTATTTAAAGAACATTGCCCTTTCAATATATCCACTTATCTTTTTTCAGTGAAATTCTTTCTCTTAATTCGGTTTTTAGAAAATAATGTTAAAAAACTGGATAATTGAATTAAAAACTAATGGAGAATGTAAAATTTCTCTGAATTATTTGAATTGTCTTAAATATTTTACAAGCCGATACGAAATCGTTGAATTAGATTGCATCGTATTGCTATAATCATATTATATTTTCTGAGATCACAAAAAGGAGCCACAAGTTAATTCCATCGGAATATCGCTTACATTCGCAATTGGGTGCAAGGATGAAAGAAGGCTCATCGATCTACGTTGTTCCACGATGTTGAATAACAATTAGCTATTTCGTAATTCCTGTCATTGTGTCAGTTTCCCAACAGCCGGAACATTGGATCGAAAACTGAGTGGTCTTGTTCGCGTCAACTGCATGATCAAGGAGGATTCAGTAGGAGAGCTAGGACACGCTTTAACGTGACCCATTGGGTCCCCTCTAATTTATAGCTTTGTGTTGAACGAGTTCATTTCATGCTACAACTCGTTGGACCTTTCAAAAAATATCCCATCATAACAACTGTAATAAATGTCTGCAATGAATCATGCGAGATAAATGATCGAATAAAAAGTATGAATGCACAATAATCAATGATAGGAAAGTAATACACGACAGATTGTAATAATAATATAATAAATACAATAATAATTGAACACGTAAATACTTAAATGATCTAAAATAAATAAAATTCTGTAACTTATAATCAATTATCATATTGCAAGTAAAAAAATGTATCATTGTTTTCAACATTTAATAACGTAATTCCTGAATTTATATCTATACAGATTGATCATTGAACTAAATAAGATTTGAATAAATTGTTTCTTCAAATAAATATTGCATTATATAATAACAGTAAATATATATCAGATTACAGTTTCAACATAACATCATGATACAACAGTATAGTTAGTGATCTTTTTTAATTTAAGATTATCAAGGTTGTGAACATATATTTACTAGGAATTTATTCACCTTTGTTGCCAGGGACATGTATTAAAAATTGTTAAAAATCCGAAGAAATGTATTATTGTTAATTTGACGAAGCAATATAAAATAGCTGCTTTTAATATTCTAATAGTTAAAAAATATTCTACGTATCATGGCTGCGTCCTAAGGCGTCGGGACCTCAATTTTCTCGCAATTAATCATTTACGAAATGGTTACTGCAGCATGCTGTATATTTCAAGCTCTCGAAAAGAATTCTTCTATCACACTTTAGGGATCTGGGCAGTGTACGCGCGAGTGACAAGGAAAACGAACGAGTCAGCGTAATTTTGAAAATGGAACTGTCTTAGGCAGTGCAGACACGGCGTTGCGGAGTGTCCAAAAAATCAATAGCATTGAAAAGTGTATCTCGAGAGGCAATCTGGTTCATGCTGTCCCCCTTATTTCTCGAGTACCTCTGTCGAGTGGTGTCCGTCGCCTCGGCTCGAATCATTCGCAACTCGCTGGACAGAGGGTTGCAATCCGCAGTTTGAGAATCCGTGGTCCGATGCATTCCGTGCGATGTGCTCCGCCACGTAAGTCTTCACTACAAGAGACAAAAATAATTCTTCGTCGGTCGGACCGTAAATCACGCCTTACGGTTTCGTAAATGCCAATTTAACGGTCACGTTTTGACCTGAAATTTTTAGGCGGCAGACGGCCACGGATTACGTCGATACTGATAAATAAACAATGCTACTTGCAATCTACAAGATAGATTCTCTCCTAAATAATGCATTATGTTTATTTACAGTATGCTAACGCTTCATCTATTGGCAGTTTTATAATCATTCTTTTGAAACCGAGAATCAATAATTCAGAATCAAAAAAAAAATTAATCTTAAACTGTGATGGTCTTAACTGTAATTCATCAAATTATTTAGATTAATGTAATGTAACAAGTTATTTCGAAATTCTTAATTAAATGAAAATTATCGAGCTTCTTTTTAACACAATTTAGTCATTAAAATAAGTGTTAAGCTTTACTGGATACGTCCACTAAATTCACAACGAATGAAGTTGTTTTATTTCAAAATGACCACAAAGCTCGGAATAAGTTGGCAAATATTTTAATATTCTATAGTATAACGTTTTTAAAAATGAAAAGAAATAGTTGATAATTATTATTATTAATTATTTTTATCATTATCGATACGTCTAGATAAGAATTATAAAAAGTAAAGTTTCCTGTTTTCCTAGCAATTTCGAAATTTTGAAATTTCTTTTGCTTCTGATCTAGTAAACTCAACATTTTATTTTATCCAAACAGTTCAATTTCCAGAAAGTTACTCTCTTTTACAGACTGTCAAAATATTAATCAGAATCATTTTACTCGTTCTACAAAAATTATAGCGTAAAACATCGTATTTATCAATATCAATGTATAATATTATCCTCATCTCGCTGAATAATTTTGATTATAAAAAGAATGTTTATACAGTTATATCCACAGAGCAGAGGGACAGACAAATTTGACCAGTCCGTTTCACCGCTCTAAAATAAATTCCCGCTGGAAAAACGTTCACCATCCTACAACATTCACAATCTATAAAGTTTCATTACATTTAGAATGTTTCAATCGTCAGGCATTTTTACTGAACGTGGAAAAGTAAAAACAACATAGTTAAATCATGAACAATAGGACTGAGTATGGATTAAAATTTTTTTTCGAACTAGCTATACCAGAACTACAGGCAAGAGAGCAGATAGGATGAAGCACGTAATCTGTAAAGCGTGTCTCCAAGCAGAGGAGCAAAGTCTAGCTCATGAGTTTAGAACTGATCCTTTTATATCATCCTTTTCTAGCATCAACGAAAAATATTTGATATCAGCCTTCTTCAGTATCGATAAAATATTGACCCTTTTTCCATCTCGAAAGTCTATCACTATCAACATAAATAGGATCCGTATCCTACATACATTTACCTGGCGTATGTACCTATGTATGTACATACTTGAAATCTATACTCCTCGATGTATGCATGTACATGATGCGGCTAGTACAAAAAAACCCGGGAGATGTGATATTCTTTTGATTAAATAAATTTATGCAATTTCACGGAAATTGAATTTCACTTGTCAATAAAAATATTCCAATTTCAATCATTCGTTGATCCATATTTATAATTAATATAAACTTCGATATTAATTTTTCATAAGCGTTTGTCAACTTATTTGCTATCTAAGATTTATAGAAAATAAT
>CM052166.1:3795139-3806017 GCA_028455555.1 Augochlorella aurata | reverse complement strand
GGTGTAACGAAAACGCGGGAAAGATATGTTTCCGACGAGACACAGTGACGGTGAGATTAAACGAGGAAAAAGCATCGAGACTCGGGAAAAGAGCGCTCCGCGAAGAATCTGTATTTGTTTAAACTACCGTTGCCAGTTTTTGGTAAAGTTGTTTCGCGAAGAACGTGGGCGACTTCAGGAAATCTGGTTTCTTTTCGCGAGTTTCGCAAGTGTGTTGGGTTTCCAAGTAGAACTGCCCTGAATACTTTTTAACACAGAGCACAAGCGGACAGGAATAGCGCCACGTTTTTCCATTACTTCTGTATTATTTACAAAGTTTCCTTTATTTTGCGTTACGGAGTTGAGACGTCCGACAAATTCGAGTGACATAATCGATCGTTAAAAAGTTATTTCGAACAACGCAAGCAAATGTTTCACACTGAATTGTATTTTCTCGTGATATGAGAAGAATTATTTTGTTCAAACGGTATTGTACATTTTATACGGCACTATTTATATATTTATTAACGGTATTATACATCAAGTATTTATTGCAGTAATGCAATTCTCGATGCACTCTATTTTGGAACCATCAGAAGCAACTGAAATATATGATCACATTGAAACAAACGTAAAGAAGAACATAACAAATTGTAAATAAACTAATGTTCCCAGAAGTGAACACTTTCAAGAAAAACTCGTCTATCCGTGTTACTCTCAGCCATTTTTATCTCGAGATGTCGAATCCGCGCCTAATTCTCAATCTTCCGAATTAACCTGCAGAAACAAAGTAAATCGAGATTCGTAATTCGCGGATCCAGAACAAGTAGGGCCAAAGTTGAAATAAGGTACGATGTGGAAACTAAGTTTTTCAACTTTTTTAATACACTTTTTTAACGCGACCCGATCTCGAGAATTCAATTGTTCAGCTTGTCATTGAACTTTTTAACGAAGGAACTGGCTCTCGGGATGGCTCCCGAGATTCAATGTGTCTGGGAATGAAATTATTTATATCACGGGGTGGGGTTAAATTGGGAGACCGGTTCGATATTAAAGTTTCAGAGATGAACAGCGTCGCGACAACGGCTTATTATCATATTCGAGTGGATACGATTAGAGAATTAATTATGGGACGAGGAGAGACTAGGTGTGGAAAATAAATACAAAGCACGGGAATTAATACGGAATGTAAATGTATAAAGAGCTTATCCGGCGAGACGTGAATTATTATGTGTAACGTGATTGTGTCGTTGAAAATGGATCAATACATCGCAAACTCCTCGCAGATCTTGGGTCAGCACGCACAGTTGTTGAACCGGGAATCTTACTGTGTTGCAACTTATGAATTTACGAACAGCTGCCTCGGCGAAATGAATAATGGCGTCATTATTACTCGCGTTACTCGTTATCGATGCTTTTTTTACACTTTCTCCGTTGCTTTCCTTCAGCAGAGCGTTAATAACCTGACGAGTAAGACATTAGGCCTCGCCATGAGTTTACCACTGTATTTCGTTAATAATCAAGGGTAATGTCGCTTTTTTATCGGATCAAAAGTGCCTCGTACATTATTAGCTCGCTGCATATTATTACCAATAGAGATCATTAAAACAGGCGTGATTACGGTACAATCATTTAAGCATTGTACGATTACAGAGTTCGATGATCTACAAAAATTTCAAAATCCAAGCTTGAGTTTTGTTCCTTCGCGAAAGTGTTGCAAGATGCGTTCTCCAATGATTCAACGACTTAGAATATAGATATGCAATTCTTGTTACAACAGAAAGTATAGTCTAAATACTTTACATTTTTCAGGTAAGGAAGCCAGACGTACTTTTCGATACAAAGATCGAGAGTCAATCTTCTATGAGTAAGTAAACAAAACCGTAGTTGTGCGATATTGATTTATAGACTGTGACATATTAAAAGAATTTAGGACCATATAGGCAGGTTAGGGCAATAATTCTTAGCACCTCAGATATCTTCGAAGCTATAAGTTTCACAGAAATATTTGCCAAAATAAAATTGCACAGTACAAGAGGGCCATCCGATGGCAATAATAGTTTTTTTTGCAGGTGGAGGTACTTAAAACGTGTTCAACAACCAATTATATAAGATTTTGGTGACACCGTCAATGTGTTATGAATAAATGTGAAGGTGTAATGTAAATAAGACCGTGAAAATGTAAATCGCGTCAGAGGTTAAGAGCGCGAAAGAAATTATGAAGAAGCGAGAGATGGAGTGGGGGAGCGTTTCGTCCCGGGTCCGCTAGAGGACTCGTCATTAAGGCTATGCTAGCGGACCCTACCTTAGACGCGGGGATGTAGAGGAATCCTAATTAGTTGGTATATATAGAAATCGGGAACGCTCAGAGGACTTGCGAGAAAGGTATCCATCTACCGGCAGGGAACGGAGGTAGCGGTCGCTACAGGACCATATAGACAGGTTAGGGCAATAACTCTTAGCACCTCAGATATCTTCGAAACTATAAGTTTCACAGAAATATTTACCAAAATAAAATTGCACAGTACAAGAGGGCCATCCGATGGCAATAATAGTTTTTTTTGCAGGTGGAGGTACTTCGAACATTTAGAGGTCACCTCCATTTTTGAAATGAATCGGTCTGTTTTTCCTTCCGTATCATGATTAAAACGTGTTCAACAACCAATTATATAAGATCATTTGAGGCCATAGAAAGTAGAGAAAGGCAATAATACTTACGGTTTTGGTAGTAAATGAAACATACGTATTGTAAACAGTAGAGGATGGCGTAACGCTTACTGTTTAATTCACTGAGAATAACACTGCTTGAAGGCCACATTAATAAGTTTGCAGGGTAAGATAAACATGATAAGATTAGTATCGATAAATTGATCAATCCGGCACGATGTATCCGTTTGAAGAGCAAGTCGATATGCTTCTTATTTGTGGCGAATGCCAACAAAATTTTGTAAGGGCGGAAAATTTGTATGCTGAAAAATATCCATGTCGGTCTCAGCCGTTGCGTCAAACATGTTAAAATGTGTGTGATAAACTTAGGCAAATCGGTGGTTTAAGTGGTCGTAAAAGTGAACGCCAGAAACGAATAATTTCAACTCGACGTGTTATTTTCATGGAACGAGATTTCTGTTTGACTCGCCTTTGGTGAGATTGATGAAGCTCATTTTGATTTACTGTAGAAATCCGCAGTCTGTTGATTTCTATTGATCCTCGCAGCATGACATTTTGGATTACATTATACTTCTACTAAATTCCTCGTGCCCTACTTCATAGAAATGTCGCAGATTTTCACAGGAAAATGACACATTTTAATGGCGCAAGAACGTTCCGAAATTCCGGAATATGGAACAGTAAATAGAAGTTTTGTTATAAGTAGTACCAGCACGAACCTATGAGATATCGTTTATTCATTTTTCACAATTACTCTGCACGTTCTCCCCGTGTTTGCGTACACACAGGCAGATCTAACGAAAACCCGGAGACCAATGAAATTCTGGAGCGTACCGGTCGGCAAGCTGAAAAACATCCCTGAGGGATTGGTCAGACATCAAATAGACCGTGGGGATGAGAACATTTAGCTCCGGGTCATTTCATTAAAACCGTTTCACATTCTTTCTTCCAATTCCAAACACTCCTTCCTATCTCGCCTATCCATTCGAAGTCTTGAACATCGCCATGGCAAAATTCATATTCCGGGTATTAAAAATTTTTAAACCTTCACGATCATGCTGCGGTAAATAGATCGAGCTATTGGTCCGCCTCGAGTGAAGATAAAAGGACCGCGATATGCAAAATTTGCATGGTTTAATGAGCTCCATCCCGCTATGACACGATTTTACTAACAACCACATCTGGGCACAGGCAAAAATGGAAATTCACCTCGCCTGGAGATGGAAACATTTGTCGTTCGTCTGGTAAGAAATTCTCGGTGGAAATGTTGCCAGAAGCGTTCAAAAAGCAAAATTTTTAGAAAACTCACACTAAAAAGCACTCGCAGTTTTCGTCCGCTTTTATGTTCAACTTTGCTTTCACTGATTGTGTTTTATCACAATGCTATATTTTAAAGAAACAAGTCAAAGTACAACACGATTCTAAAAAAGACATGAAATTTCATAAAAAATTTTACAAGATGCCTTTCAAAAATGTGTGTCTATCAGGAATGTCTGCAGAAAGCGTCTCACAGACCTTGATCGATTTCGTTTGACACCTTAGTTTGGCGGATTCTGTTTCACTCATAATTTCATATTTTACAGCAGTACCTCAAAGTACAGTTAAAATGTCGGGAAATAATGAATTTTCACAACAATTTTCACCAACTGTAACAAAATTAGTTATTCTATCGAAAAGAGAAAGTGGGCGAATTTTCAAAACAGCAGCTCACGTAACCTAATTTTTTTCACCGTACCTATTTATACATCGAGAATCGTCTGAAAGTGATAGAAAAATTAACTCTTGACGGTGGGACTTAGATAAATTAACTAATTTCCTTCGCTCTGGTTTCTTAAACTAGTTTAAAACTCGGAATACAAAGAGCACTTTACAGTCAGATTCCGATCTACGTGGAAAGAGACCAAGTCCGTCAAATCTTCGTATGATCGCAGCCGAGCGAGGCGTGCCGAATAAAATCGCCGGGAGTCCATTCAGGCCAGTGTGGTAGCATCACGATAGATATTTGTAAGAAGCACGCGGACACTCGTAAGGAACCCTAAATCGGCCGGCAAGACATCGCCGCCATCGTTCCTGGCCACCGTACAAGCTGTTCCATATGAAATTTTTATGTCGCATTGCTCCGTTCGCCGGATACTCGAATCCCGGACTTATCTCCGAACAGTGACAATACACTCCGCGCATAGGCAACCGTAAAAAAGAACCGGGATAACAACTTCACGATGTTTCTGGACCGAGCAACCTCTCGATAAAATCAGTCCACCCTCCAGGACTGTCTGTCATTTCGTTTGCGTTTCGTTTTATCTCGGTTGCCAGATGAAACTAGCGGATCCGTCTCCGCAGATTTCTTGGCCATCGCTTGCGCTGTTAAACGCATTTTGCATGCCAGTACGTACCACGCTCGGAAGCAAATGATTCGATTCTCTTATCTTTGTTAAAAATCTTTCACGTGGGAACAACCGGAGCAACAGACTGAGCTTTTATCTCTAACAATGCGTACTGAATGCGTAGTTCACGCGAAGACAGGAAATGATGTATTTATTTATTATTATTGCCTTAGACCATATGAGGTTTATACAGCAGTCTACAAATTTGTATGTTATATATAATAGTCCGCAATAATTAAATACCTATGTTGCATTTTTTCATAAAGTGATATATAATTTTAAGGCCTTTAATATCAAGTTTAGCAAGGGAGGAGCTAAGACAAACTGGTGTGTAGTACTTTTATTTATTTACTTATTATTATTGCCTTAAACCATATGAGGTTTATACAACAGTCTACAAATTTGTATATTGTATATAATAGTTCGCAATAATTAAATTCCTATGTTGCATTTTATCATAAAGTGATATATAATTTTAAGGCCTTTAATATCAAGTTTAGCAAGGGAGGAGCTAAGACAAACTGGTGTGTAGTACTTATGATTTAAGAGTTGATTTACTGCAATTGTACACTGTTCTTCATATTCTGAACAGTGTCAGATTATATAATTCAGATCTTGAAATTCTGCTTCACAAAAACATGCTCAATTCGCAACGAAATTAACTCTTGCTAACGAGCCAATAAGTTTATAGTGACTTAAACGACACCTGTTTACGAACGTGAAGAAGTTTTTAGGTAATTTATATCAAGAAATGATGTATATATATATATATATATATATATATAACATTCTTTAGATAACATTCCATACGTTAATAAACAATGATTTTTTTCCGAACATGTTTGTACAAGGACCACAATTAAATTGAATAAAGGTAACATGGAGCTATATTCTCATTTATTTTTGCCAGTTTGTGAAAATTGCTTTTAGTTAAAAAAGTATAGAGATGAAGAATTTGATTCGTTACAATATTGGTTTAGTATTTTAAACTTCTTGCTCGTTTTAAAAAAATTTAGTTGATAAGTTATAAAAATAACTTTATTAGGGTCACAGACCCTTGTCAGTCACTCTTGAAATTTTAAGCGCGTTTTCCTCGAAATACTGTTTCGGTTTTAGGGAGAGATTCTCAATTTAATTACCCAGCTTTAAATGTAGATAGCATTTTGCTCGTCACAACATCTTGCGAATAAAGTTTGTATACAATATATCTTATTGTTATTCTAAAAAATTAACTTTTTAATGCATGAATTCTTATGACAAGTTAAGAAAAATATATTTTATATTAAATAAACAAAATTAAAAAATCATTATTTAACAATTTTTGTGACTGTTTCCATACGAAAATTTCATACGCATACAAGTGCAAAGAAATATTGTAAGTATTCATTTCGTATGAAAATCATGAAAACAATTTTACTAAACAATTATTATGGAATATTTGAAATGAAGTTCACAATTGGGAAGGGTATGCAATAATGGGTTACATAAATTGAAGATTCTACAGATTCCAATTACCATTTTATTTATTCGCTTTACTAGCATTTCCGTAAGTACTAGACGATTGTCGTCTTTTCAACGAAAGTGTCGGAAAGTAACAGAAAGGAATTGAAGCAGTAGTTTGAAATGCCTACGTATATTTTAAAAGCTGTGATAAGCGAAGCACTAATAACGAATAAGAAGATTCTAAAACGTGGAGGTGGAAAAAAAGCCTTCCACCAAAATTTACTAAAACAGTGAGGTATTGGGCTCACCAATTAGAGTTAGCCTATCAGGCTTGAGACGATTGAGTTGGCTCGACAGTCTGGCGCCGAAAACGGTGACGCCGTGAACAGTGAAACCCGTTGTACCCCATGAAAATTACAGGAAATAAACTGCCGAGCCCCCTTGACGCCCTATCTGGGCCTAGGCCAAGTCAAGTGCTATTGAGAGCAATTCAGCTATGCTGTCTTTCCCAGGAAAGCCAGCTGGTACCCTTTTGATAAAGAGACCCTAAAAAGACTTTCAAAAATGGCATCGTCCAAATCAATCGCAGCTTAAACCCAAACGTAAGATGAGATGGTGTGACAATATACGCCTCGCGACTTTAAAAACTGGATTCTCGCAAACACCACTCTATCCGAAGACCCGGTTTTTCTGAAAGTGAACCTTCGGGTGAACCGTCGTTCGCAGTCTAAACTAAACTCTCGCCGGTCAATTGACCCGCAAACGATTCGCAGTCGTCCACCGAAGACGTATCGGCTAGGAAGCAGTGCGGGCAACAAGATCGCAGGAAATAGCAATCTCCCGTTGAAATTCACGCCGGTGACGAGTTTCTCGCGATCGTCACTGAGAAAAAGCAGCCCTCCGAAGCACTGGTAACGTTCGATGTATTCGAAAATTTTCCATTGCAAATTCAAAGCGAGTAGAATCACGTTGTCCCAGTCGCTGGTTGACGTCGCCGGGGTAAATAGTTTTCCAAGACGGGCGAATACAACGCGATTCCGATGCGAACTTCTCGCGTCTTCTCGCGTAACTGGTAGAACACGGGCCCCGGTGAATTAAAAATAAGCCCAAGAACTTTAAGCCGTTCGAAGTTTCTTGATCCTCCGTTATCCTTTCTCCCCGGAGATTACTGGCCCGGCAATTCGGCGATACTTCGCAGAGAACGCCGCATAACGCGAGACGTAACTCCGATCGAACCGAATCTTTCGACTATTAGCCGCAATTTCCGGAATTCGTGTTGCCACGTCCATCGACCGTCGTTCCACGATGCTAATATCGGATCCGTTTGAAATTCTGCCGCCTTTCACCGCGAATTCCTCGAATTGGCATCGGTCACGACTGTATACGCTACGATACCGACTTAAAATGGCGACCGTTGATCGGCTTTACCAGGTATTCATTTGTTAGAGCCTGTCATAGTTCTATGAATTTCAATCGGATCGAATTTAGTGACAGCAAGGCGTATTTTGTTCGGTAATATAATATAATGCATTTATGAACATGCTTTCAAGCATCCTTTTCGAGTTTAAAGAAGATATATACAATGACTCCCAAAAGTATTCAGGCACTGGTCTAACTTCGACTTCTACGGCATATATTTAAATAAATATACATTGAAAGGAAAAAATTCTTTACGGTATATTAAAGTGGAATATATAAATGTCAAAATACAACAAACTTTTGATTTAGTATAAAACGTTACCTACATAATTGAAAAAATATAAAGAATTTTCACGTCACATAAGTAGTCAGACAATTCGTAAAGTTAATTTCAGAAGTTATAAAAATAACTTTTTTAAACTTTTTTATTATTAATTTTATACCTCCATTGTTTAACTATATATTTCAAGAAATTTGAAATTTAAAAAATTATATTATTAGTGAAGGTTATACAAGTGTCCGAATACTTTTAGGCGTCACTGTATTTCTACATAAATTCCGTTTCTTGTAATACAGTCAGACAATTTTTATACTGCAAGGGTATCGTCTAATCAAATTTTTATTTTCATGCAAAACTCGACAGAACCATGAAAGCAAGAACCAAAGTTAATTAAATACATTTTTTAAATCTTTATTCCAACAATGTTTTTAGTTTATAAAATTAATTATCTTCTCACTTTCTTAGGTCTATATCCTCCACTATTAAAATTATTTATGTGTTAATAAATACCATTAAATATTGTGACAAATAAAAGTAAAATTTAGTAATTCAAACTTATATGTACTTATGTAGACTACTAGGTTTCGTATTCCACTTTACCTCTAATAGTTCTTAAAAGGATTGTTCGTCAATGATTTGTGAATTACTTCAAAGCATTGTGATATTTTTAAAACAAAAGAAATAACATTAATTCAAGCCTCAATGGAAACTTTGTAGAGGTTGGTATTAAAATAATACCGGCAGTACATGAAACAAAATTCGAAATCTTACATTCAGGTAAAATGTAGGTCAACTTTTAGGGAATGATGGCCGCGTGATTACGATCATGGTCGAAATGCTCACACGTGAAAAACATAAAAGCAGGGACAACTCTTGATTATTCAGTTCTGTTATTACCGCAGCCGGGTTTAGAGTCTCCGTCAGTTTTATTCGAGTTTTACTCATATTTTACGAGGACATTCCGACGGAATGCATCCAGCCACATCATCGATAGAAATATTGACCACGAGCTGACATGCGTATAAAAATATTATTTACGTCCAACGTACTGCAAAAAATTGTTTTCCACAAGCACCCTGTGCTGATGATTATTTACGAGCGAAAATGAGTGCTCGTGCTCTCATAAACGAAATGCGTAAATTCAGTAAAATATTATTTAGCGATGTAGGATGCGGGTTTTAAGCGATTTCGATAAAGTTAGATACATCAAATACTAAAGTGTAAACATGTTGGAAAAATTTACGAATATTGCTATCCCGTTTTCACTTTGTTAAAATTATTACAAGAAGAAATATACTCTTATTTCATTTCTGTTCCTTACAATTCGATCAGTACGTTTCCATTTTGTAATATTTACGGGCAGATTTCAATTTTCTGATAATATTAATTTAAAATTCGTGTAATTAAGTATATACTATTTTATTATTATATACAACAGATACCATCTGCACGAAAAACAACAACCAGAACGCCTTATTTCCGAATGACGCCAGATTGCGTCAAATTGTTTTCTATTACGGATAACGCCGTGACGTTCAGCGCGAAATTGAACACAATTATTTTCTATCACAGTGTCGTACTTTCTGTTTATCTTATCAGTAAGCAATCCAGCTTACATCATGTCAGAATAGAAGAACTTGTAGGAAAGACATTTTTTTACAGAAAACTGTTGATCACTGCAATATTTGTAACGTTAGCTGGTGTCGAAACAAATTGGACGACCTATTATACCATAACCTTAAACCTTGCCGTTAATTCATCGACGTTCGTCGCGAGAGGGTTAATCTGTCTACTATAAACTGTTGCCCACTCGGTCTCATTACTTTACAGACACACCTGGCATGTGGGAGCCAGACAACACCGAACGTGCGAGAAAAAAAGCGCAACGTTACGGCTAGTCAGGAGCCATCCCCATTTAATTTACTCGTTCCTGACAATCCCCGATACACCGATAAACGCGTATCGTCGTTAACATCGTAATCCTGGCCAGCCCCGTTCCCACCCCCATCGGCCATGTTTTTTCGCATGCACTCGGCTCGGCCAGCTCCGCCAGCTCGGTGAACCAGAGGCACCGATAAGGCGTTCTGATGGATGATTCGATGCGCGGACGTGACTTTTTACGAGACACACAAGGGCCAGGCCGGTAATGGGACCTCTTTTATGCGGTGCGCGGAACTTGCAAGGCGGAGGCACTAGTTTAATGGCGCGATTCACGCGATCGGATGGCCGTTGTTGTAACACGCCGCCGCCGTATTGTTCTCCGGCCGTACCCGCGCCTGCAAATGACCCGAATGGTCACATGCGCGCGGCTCTCATTAAAGTCACGTGACCGCATGTCACATCTTATTAAGTGGCAGGAAATTTGATTTCGGTCCCCGATACTGCCGCGGTTCTAGTTAGATGTGATGTATTACTTCATCAGTCACATTATAGACCGCAGCGACCGTCGCCGCGGCACGGGATACCAGGCTGGCGTACTCGCGCGGAGGAAGCGGCGTCATCGACAAATCATCGGTAATTGGGGGAACATTGGCCGACACCCTGTAAACTGAAAATGGTTCCGCGATGGTACATGCGATCATTGTAAAAAGACGAACTTCAGTTTTTGATATTCTGAATCATGAAGATGAATTTGATTCGATTTTAATTGGAGGACGCTGGCCGGCGTCCTATACACAGTGGATGATATGAAATAATGCGAGAGTA
>CM052166.1:3664209-3679038 GCA_028455555.1 Augochlorella aurata | reverse complement strand
CAATGTATTATCACAGACGAGGCATAAGAATAGACTTGACACCCAATGTATTGTATTATTACAAACGAGGTATAGGAGTAGACTTGACACTCTATGTATTATCAGGAATGAGATGATGCGGATACTTCGTCTCTGTTCGCATCTTATGAGTACTTGTTCAGGATTTAGTTTCACCACGTTGTTATTAGATGACTCCACCAGTCTTTCTTGCTCACGCTGATGTATTTGCAATTATGCATACCTTGTTAGGAAAAACTTACTAATTGTATTTGTTATTCATGAAAGTTTAATTGCAAACTATTCACATGAGAAATCATTTTTGAAATTTTCTGATTGAACATCGAGGTAAAGGACAAGTATTTTGCGAAAACAGTTCCAAAGATGTACAAAAGGTACAGTCGCAATGAATAGATCACTAAAAAGCTAAATGCCATAATAATTTATTATAGAGGCAACTACTTTTATTTTTTCTGCGTTAGAGAGAAAATTCTAGTCTTATTAATTATTCTTAAATCTTAATCTTTGTCGATATTAAAATTGCCTTAGAAAATAATGGCATATCGTCGTTCGGCTCTGTAAGGGTTAATTTCAGATCTGATTTTGAGGACAGCTCATAAGATAATCGTTATCTAGTTACGTACACCAGTACAAACTATTGAATGAATTCTAACAATTAATAGAAGAATTCAATACAGTTACAATGATTAATTCAGAATATTCAATTTCATTTGCATTATTTCTTAAAATCTAGTTCATTTACTTGTTCCGTGACAAAAAAAACATTTTTCTTGTCCATTCGTACTTTTCCTTGTAAGGGTATAACTTCTTTATTGAACGTCGTGCATTAGAATTCGCCGCAAACATAAACTTTGCAAGTTAATACTAGATCTTCCGAGCTTTAGAAGCCACTAATGTGTATTGTTTTATAACAATGACAGGGTTGGATTTATTTCAACTTCGAATGATTTCTATTACAATATATGCTTGCATAAAGAGTTCTTCTAAAAATTTCTCATAGGGACAATAATATTTGGAATTGTAATACTTGAATTTCGACTGATTTGATTATTCTATCGTTAAATGAGTGGATTGGAATAACAGTGGCGTGAGTGACATTTTCAAAAATTTTGACTTACATCCGGAAATGTAATCTGTACCTGCCAAAATGTTAAAAAGACAGGTGAAATAAATTATAAAGTTGCTATAAATTAACTTAACTGTAAATTATCTTAACAATAAATTTGGCCAGTAACCCATTCTAACCAACTTAAACCCATTAAAATAGGGAAAACATACTCTGCATAGAGTGTGTTAATTTCCTGGTAATTAACGAGCAACGTTAATTTTCCTTTTCCGATGCCAGAAAGATCGAACAGATCGATGGAGGAATAAATTCCACCCGCGTATAAAGCACTCGCAACGGAAGCATTCTCGGATGTGAAACAGGTTTTCACTGGAGTCAATTAACCAGTTGGTGATTTACGTCGGTTCATTTGGCTATCTAATTAGTTGGTCAACTGAGAGACAAGTGAAAAGAAGGGGGCTGCACATCGAGCATTTTCTATCTCTACTCTAGATACAGAGGATGCCGATTTAAGCGACAACCATGAACCCGTCAGATATGGAAATGCATTACGCTGCTCGGAACCTGTAATTCTGGCATGCGAGCACCATGGTCAGTGTGCTTCACCTTGTAACGTCGCTATTTAGTGCACAGTATTTAGACTGCGGATGCTCATGCAAATTCTTGTCTTTGCTGCCACACGCTGGTAAATTGCAGTACAATTCAATTATATTGCTCGCCATTCGTAACATGAACGTCGTCAATGCAGTTCAACGAAACGTGTCTATCGATTCGGCTGCGTTCCACAGATATTTCTAAATAGATTGCGGATTTTATGCTTTTATAGCATTAACTAGTGACAGACGGCCTGTAAAGACAGTGCAAGAATTTATAGTTATTCTGATATTATTTTCACCGTGATAAAATTGTTAAACGAAGTAATCTTTTTTTTATTCAATTCCTTCTTCTGAAGTGACTTACTTTGCATAAAGATCCCCAGACTGTAGAAAAGAAGTAAATGAAACACAACCTGTAAACACGTTACAAGAATGTATGGTTATTCTGTTAAAATTGTCAAACGAAGAGATATTTTTTTATTTAACTCATGCTTCTTCTAAGTGACTCAGATATTTGAAATTTTGTACAAAGACTGTTTAAACATCTTTCAATACCCAATTTTGAATGATTAAATGATGGTATGAATATGAAGTCTGCAGTCGAACCGTAGATAACAAGAGCTCTGCGTCTTCCCACTTACTGTACTCTGCTCTCGAGCAGATTGATTCGTTCAACACAACCGTTTGATCCTGTTGATCACTAGATCGCTTGTCACATGGATTGCTATACCAACGTGCGTTTGTAATTAGGTTTTTCATATCAGTTAGGGAGCAACTGCAATTGCCGATCTAAATGCAGCGATGTAGTCTTCTCTCGTACAGTATACACCCGTCTCCAAAAATATTAGGACAGTTACACAAAATTAAGTAAATTTGAAAAAACTGTAGATGATTCTTATAATTTCTTCAATATATTTCAAACTTAATTTTATGAAACTATAACACGTAGATTATGTATATTTAACAGTATAATAAAAATAACGTCAATTTTATAAATGAGAATTAAAGTTTTTTTTCGGCAATAGAACCCGTTTTTAATTATTTCTTGGATTAACTTTGGCATCCGTTTTATTAATTCGTCTATTACTTTTGTTTTCATCTAATTCCATGTATTTCGCACTATGTTCCACATATTTATAAAACACATCGGGAAATGATGCGTGTCCTAGCAAGCGAGCAGTATGAAATGAACTCGGCATACGTTTTCAAAGAACCGAATGGAGTAGTCGTATAACAATTATAATTTAACATGTACTTTCGACAATATGATGTCATACAAGTCCCAAATATTACCGAAACCGAATGAAAAACTGGAAAGATATCTGAATGAAACATATCTTAATACTTTTGAAGAGAAGTGTACCTGGTTGCTTTGCATCTAGTATTCCAGAAAATATATGTTGCAGTGGATTATTGAGAATCGAGTTCGATTCGACTTAGAATTTCTGTTTAACGTGTTTGTCGTAATGAGCAGTTGTTTTATTGCACAGTTTATTCGCATTCCAGATTGATACTATTTTTCACTTTGCTAACTGTAGATATAAACTGATACTAATACTGAATTTGCCACCACCGGTCGGGTGACCGGTTTTATACATTTTATTTTGCGATTAATGAAGTGATAAAAGTCTTTCCGCTGACGTCGATCGCCTTAGCCATTTTTATAAGATGTTAGATGATTATTGAAGTAGACCCAGAGTTTGAAAATTGTTACTTGAATATCAAGTTTCTCAGGAATAATTTATTTTTCATAGGTTCGACTGAAGTCTAGTATAGTGGATCCAACGTATCTAGAAGATGTACCTTAAAAAGTATATTGATAAAAACAATTAATAAATTAAATTATAAGTGACACCAAGCAGACTCAGTGATGTTGGCGTTAGAAAAGTTTGCCGAGCTTTAAAGAATGCAGAAATCGGATTCATACGATTCTCATTGAGGTTTCGAAGCGGAAACCGTGTCATGTAGCAACAATTATCCTAAACCTTTTGCTAATAGTGCAGCTAGCTTCATCATAGGGACGAATGCCGTACACATACTCTTGTGTATTGTGCGGCAGTATACTTTCAGTGTGTACTCTGTACTATTCCGGATCAATGGTCACCGACAAGAGATTGTAATTGGTCAGCTGACCAACCTGAACCGCAATGTCACACGCGAAAGTATGAGTGTGTAACGTGACCCTTTAATGATGCTGGCTGCAACGTTAACCAAAACGCTGGGACAATTTCGTCAAAAGGGCATGGTTTACGCTTGGAACGCTCAGACGAGAAAACTAATATTTTCATTATCCATTACTGTTGGTGATATCGCGACAACGAATAAAACAAATGTTATGAAATCAAATTGCTTTATATGACAATTCTTTTGAACGTCTATTAGATAATATCGGATATTAACACTAACCTTACCGCAAGTTCTTTCGATATTGTTGAAATTATAAAACTTCTTTTTTTTTTTATTCTGCGTTTAAAGTCGCATCAACCATCAAGTGGGTTATTAGCGACTGTAGATAGGGTTAAAGTTTGTGATACAGGTGGGACTGTTTCAGGAAATGCAGTAACTTCTCGATTAAAAAACTTCTTTCATAGGAAATGAGTGAATAGATTTCTTAAATTAAGTACACGCTATAATGAAAATGGTCTGAATAAATCTAATCTTATTGTTCTTATAAAGCCACATATGTGTGTTAGGCGCTAGTAGTACACGGCAGGCTCAGTGTTGACACAATATTCTTGAATAATCTGATCAATTATCAGCAGACTGCGGATTTTATGCATTTATGGAAATGTTTGAGCTTATTAAAAATATTAAAGGACGGACAAAAATTGTACTTTGCTTCCTGTGTCTTGTAATTGATGATTTATAGGAATACAACTTGTAATAAGGGAATTGCTACTACTAGTAGAATATATGTGCTTGTAAAGATGTTTCAGAAAGAATTCCTGTAAATTGCATAGTTGAGCATGATTTTATCAACATTTTTTAACAAGAAATGCGAAGTAACGATTAATTAGAAATTGTTGTCTAAGATAAACACATAGCTATTCTACGATGCAAAATTAGAAATATTAGTTTATGAATAAAATTATGGTCGTTACAGAGAACAAAACAATATTTCGTTTCATTTCTATGAACATATTAGTACCTGATGTTATTATCTGGGCATCTATCCCACATTTCACGCCACTTCCGTCCGTTCACCGCGAGTTTATTATTGAAAACAGTCCATACGTCAGAATTATTAAACTGCTGTTAACTAGTTAGCCGGTTTTGTCGAATATACTCGTTATGGCACATTATGTTGCCATTTCTTCATTAGGAATATACTCTTCGAAAATAGCTAATTGGTTAAGAAGAATTATAAACGCAACAAAAAAGATACTTACCATAAACGAATTATAAAATCGTATAAAATAGGAATATAAAATGACATCGATCGTAAATAATTATAATTTTAATTAAAAAATTATAATTGAAAAATTATAATTTGTAAAATTTCAAACTTCCTGAAATATATCGTTAAACAATAGAGGCGTAAAACTAGTAATAGAAGCTTAAAAGCATTTATTTTTATAACTTTTAAACTTAACTTTATAAATCATCCGAATACTTATATGGCGTGAAAATTCGATGTATATTTTATATTTTTTCAGTTATGTAAGTAACGTTTTGTACCAAATCGAGAGTTGTATTTTGATGTTCTCCTTCCAATATATATTTATTTAAAAATAGAAGTTAAAGTTATACTAGTATCTGAATGCTTTTAGGAATCGCTGTATAACAAAACCGCTAGAAAAGACTGAATAACCGTTTCCTGCGGAAATAGAAGACAATGTTGATTTCCACTTTTCTGCAGCCCGTATTTCGTGGGAAACGATGCCGGCTCCGGAGAAATTTCATTCCGCATTTTCTATTTATTTTTCCGCGCGACACGATTCCCTTGTCGGCCTCATCGGCAGCCAGGGGCCCCGGTGTGTAGCGAAAGCGAACAATGGTTCACTTTAGGCTGTCTAGGCCTCGAACGACCAGCGGGAAACAACCGAAAACAGGCTGCGCTTCGTCGCCGACAGTATTCGGATGTTTTCGGTTCCGTGGAAAATTGCAACTTCGTTGATCGACGCTCGCGGTTCGCTAGTCAAGCCCCAACCGGCGCGGCGTGTCCACATCACACCGCGTTTCCGACGTAATTTTACGAGGCGAGGCGTGGCGAGACGAGGCGCAAAGCCACGCGCGATGCGAAACGCGTGCGTTTGACAATATTTCAGCGTACGTGCGTAGCTGCGAATATTCCAGGTGCATTCAAGGCCGCAAATGACCGGAGGGTTCGCCTATTCACCAAAGGAACGGCTCGTTCGGCGAGGGTGGCTTGATGTTAATTGAAATCGTAAAATGACTGAGCGGGTGTCGTTCGAAGGGCGCCGGCGCGGAAAGGGCCACCCTCCGTATCTTTCTCTTTCTATTGCCCTTTCTCTTTCTCTTTATCGTTCCCTTTCTCTTTCTCTTTATCGGTCCCTTTCTCTTTCGCTTTCTCTCCATCCCCTCTTTCTCTATATTTCTAGGCAATTCCGCGTGGCGTCAAGCGAACCGGGGAAACGTTTGTCGCTTCGCCTGAGTGTCACCTGGCGAAATGTCGCTCGCAGACGATTCACATGAATTTCCGGTCGCTGAGGAGGAATCTCCAGGAAACTCGGATCCTCTGATGACAGGACGCGCGTTACGTGCGCTTGAAACTCTTCGGGCCCGATATTTCAACCGACGAATCGTGAACGTGCTATCTGCATTTTTCTTTCTTTGCCGATATTTACTGGCTCCACTCGTCACGTTCCATATGCTTTCTTTAATATTTCAATACCACGGTACATTCAGTGTCATTTATTTATGGATAGTATATCATAATATTTATAATGCTATCGTACCGTATACGGGGTGTCCGTACATAAATGTCCAAGCTAATATCTTGTAAATGGTTGGAGATACGGCCACAAACTACGCGTAAACTATTGGTTTTATCCGTGACTTTCCCGAGTTATGAACGTTATCTTCATTCTTTCAAATGGATACATATAATTTTGTTTTCATACTTAGTTGGTAAAGGCAACTTGCAATGCAAATGATACCTTGCTAAAACGGCTATTATGCATCGTAGGGATAGAATCAATATGTTGCAACACTGGAATCAATATTTTGCCAATAAAGAGGAAGAATTTTAACAGAATTGAATTTCAAAGCTGCTAGAAAAATCCCTAGAGGTTACACGACAAAGTGATCGACATAGCTTTGAATAAAACTTACTTAAAACATAAAAAAACCGTTTCTCATTATGTCTTGAAAAATCTGTATTACCTTCCGAATAATCACGAATCAACACATTAAGTTTTGACCAATTTTGAAAATTCATTTTCGTTGTAATATATTCGAACAAACGGAATTTGACTAGGATGTTTCGGATGCGAAAGAGTTCTAATGCTATCCACTATAATAAGTACACTCTGACTTCGTGTACTGTACGGTATCTGAATTTTATTTCATTGAACGCGCGTCGCGTCTTTCAAATTAGGTTCACTTTATTTTTCTAGTGATATTATCGAACAAACTGACCTTTAGAATGCAAAAGAGTTCAAACATCTCATTTATTGTAATAAATTTTCATTTTTCAGTTGAATTTTCATTGATCAATTTATTCTGATTTTATAGGAGTTTCTGATGCTTTTGTTTGGCTTTTAACTTTTTAAAGTGAATAACTATATTTAGTGCTCAATATTTAGGATGTTGATGCAGATTCGTGCATTTGTCAACTGTTGGGAAATTGCACTACTACTTTTGTCTATTTATTATATTCCATTTGTAACTGGCTCTATGTAAAGTCAATCAGCTAATCCGGCAAAAATAATCTAAATAATCAAAAAGTGTGTAGATGGCACTCAGAAGCGTTCTCATTAACACTTTTAGGCTTCTAGTCCAACTCTTTGGTCAATTTAACGTTTCGCTTATTTAACCACGCCGTTCGCTCGATTAGAAGGAACGAATTTTTCAAGACAATGCAATCATATTCCCGCCTAGCTCGTTTAAATTATGAAGGAATGTTCACGCATAAATAAGTTCGCGGATGAAGATATCGTCACGGTTTTGGAGCAGAACGAGCTATTCAACGGCGGGCTGCCCATTGTCTCGATTAGATACCAGTAAATTGCCTGGCGTTAAGTCGATGCAACCTTGGACGGTTGTTTCATCACGATAAAATAATTCCGATTGCCGGGTAAAGCGAGGTGTCAAAGATTGAAATAAACAGGCTGGAGGCGTTGCAGCCGACGTGTAATTAGATGTTTCAGCTTTTGCCGGCGCCCTGGTCGCGCCCCCGTCCGATGCGGTCATTATGACCTTCGATCGCGAGATGAAACAATAACCGTCCGTTCATAACTCCATTGCCGCGTTTATAATGTTCGATTATTCAATCGGCAGACGTGTCCGCCGTCATTAATAAACCTCTCTCTACTGTGTTATTTCGTGTGATCGATTAGTGGCACGCAGACGTTGTTTACGATCCCTGAAGAATTCCAGTCAGACACGGTGTGAAAGTACACCGTGTCGATTAATATCGTCAATTACAATGTGTGGTAGTGACTGAATAAACATCACGCTCGCTTCATTGATATTCTCCGCGATCTCTGCATTCGAAATCTTTAGACAATGTTGAGTTAAGGTCGACGTATAGTTGTCCAATACAGTCCGCTACAAAAAGATGGCACACTTTAAAAATAAGTGATTTTGATTTATTTAATGTTACAATCAAGGTTTTGTTTTTAAAACATACACAAATGGAACACGATTAAATTCCGTATACGTCTTTGCGGCCATAGTGTACGTCGCTCGACGAACCGTATCTTATCATCCAATTTTCTTAAAAACAAAGTTCCGAACAAATAAAGTTATTGTGTATTTTTTTATGTTTCTTTATGAGGATTCACCTGTTCGCCGCTTGTACATACTTTCAGAGACACCCCGTATTTTTCAGCAGAATAATGCTGCAGCGCACACTGCAAAAGTAGTAAAAGAGTACTTTGCTCGAGAAGAAAATCGCGTTTTGGAATGGCCGGCGAGGTCATAACGTTAAAAATCGTTGTGGAAATCTGTACCGAGTTGCATATGAGAATGGCAGACAATTTTAAAACATTGCTGAATGGAAAAAATGCATTCAAGATAAGTGGGTGCAATTAGAGCAAGAAACTTTATGAATCTTTACCGAAGACAACGATGACAATTAATAGATGCAAAGGAGGACCCACAAAATATTAAGCATTAAATATCATTTGTTGATTTATTGCTATGCATAATTTTTAGTTGTGCTATCGTTTTAGTTGCGCGAAATGCTATCATTTTGTCGCACCATGTTCCCATAAAAATTCTTTCTTTCTTTTTCAAATAATATTATTTGGACTCGTGGAATTTAATTCTATTTCATTGTTGTACGTTTACAGTACTGTTTTGTAAGTTTGTATAAAAATAAAACCTTGACAGTAATATTAAATAAATCAAAATCATTTACTTTTAAAATGTGCTATCTTTTTGTCGCTGACTTTTTGTCCACTAGTTACTGAAATCAGTGGAAACATTCGATGCAAAGAAATTTCACACTAATATATTTTAAATTTGGTTGATTTCCTTGCAAAATTAATTTTAGTTTTGACGATTTTAAGATTTTTAAGATATTTAAGATTTTTAATATTTTTAATATTTTAAGATTTTTTTATTGTGTATATGAATCATTCGTTCAGTTTGTACAATCGTTAGTATAAAAATGAAATTAATAGTTTCTAAGTGCACACAATTACGTCATTATTCAAACGCTTTTTAAAGGAAAGCATTTTATAAATTGAACCGTCTTGAATTTTTTGAAAGCATAAAAGAATTGCAATCATCAATATTTAGTGTTTGCTCCATGATTGTAAGCAACTGCAATTGTTCATTCTGTATCAAAGAGTGTTTGACAAAATGTGTCTAGTTTATCAGTAAAGCAGAATGACGAAATATTGTACAGGTGTTGTGAAAACTAATTTATCAAAACTAATTGCACCGCTACCGTCAACTAAAATAAGTTTCCTTTCCAATAAGATTTACTCATTTAATACCAAAACGCGCAATAAAGATGTATTGTCTGCAAACAAACTGCTAAAAATTTTCATGGAACTAGTTCGACATTGTTTTTCGACCAAAAAAAAAGAGACAAAGGTTTTCATCAAGCTTGATTGTTCCGTTGATGCAATCGCTAAAAATGTTAATGGATTTTAATCACAGTTGCGGGCTTCGGCGATGACGAGTCGACCGTTAAACTAACATTGAATCATTCGAACGGTATTTCTGAAATTATTAAACAAATAATATAAAGTTATTTGTCTTGCAATTGACATCTTGCAATATCAATTTATAAGTTATAGTGGGATTTTTATTACTATATTTAAGAAATATCCATTACATTATACCGATGAAAAAATTGATAACAAAATTGCAACTTTTAATATCGCAATTCATTAAATTTTTGAAATACTTTCCATTTTCGAAAATATAATTTCAAATTAATTTATTGAAGATTCTTTGAAATATTTATTAACTGTTTCATTCCTAATCTCTTTCATTTTATTTTTATTTCAAAAGAATCTTGGTTCCGATGGACAAAATTGTATCTTGTCCTGATTTTTATCACTTTAATTCATAATAATAATAAAACAGTAATGAAAATTACTGTACTTGCAAATGTTCATACTATTCAAATAGAAGTTATGATGTTGTTATGTACGTAAACATAACACCAAATCAGAAAACTTATACAATTTCCTGTTTTTGCAAAACAAATTTCCACTCCTGTGCAGAAGTTACAACTTACTTTAACTCCTTTGTGCTTTCCGTAATCATTACCTCTATTCGTAAGCGTTTGAACGTCTTCATTGTGAGTGGCGCCAGCGTATTAATGTTGCATGATCTCTAACGACCATGGAAATGCATTCGTACGATGACTTCCACTTGCTCTACAAAGCTTGACATTCATATCAGTATTCTTAAAAGTGATTCCATACATCAAGAAACTACTATGAACGATTACATCAGCTTCCACAGTAGACGAAGTTATCGCGATCCCAGTGACGTAACTTGGAATTTATCTTTGTTTTACTGGACCGATATTATAATCGAAAAGAGAAACCGATGATTGAGGTAGTTTATGTCAAGGTTATATGTACATATTGGTTACAAAATTGCAGAGTGATTCTTTGTCAATAAGAGCGCATCACATCCGCCTTTAACGTTAACCAAGATCACGGTCAAATGATCAGTTTCTCATTTTACAATTGTACAAATTATAAAGACATTTTTCAACGAAATGATTGAATAAATTACATGAATGGAGTAACTATTTCAATGAAAACTATACAAAATCATAATTAATTGAATCTTCTCATTTTTATGAGGTACACCGGACAATTTGACTGCTCGGCAGGTTTAAGGTTAAAATAATTGTTTCTATATCAAGATTGATTATAGCACTCTGTAATTCATTATCATAACATTAATACACGATATATTTGTATTTTTGTCATGACTAGACTGCGGATTTTTATGTTAAATTAAGATTGTGACCATTAATTGCAATACACAGGACATTTAATTTTGTTCACAATAATTTTAGTCAGTCAAAAATTATGGAATAATACTTAGAAATTCTTTAAATCTTTTTAATACTTTTGATCTGGTCTCCACATTTTCGTCACAAATTCATAAACTCTGCAACGTTATCATTAGACTGCGAATCGTTATATGAATTTTTATTTTGACTCTTAATTTAGTGAAAACAAATATGCAAATGTTTCTTCCATTGATTAAAACTCTTCTCACCGCATCACGTTATTTATTCCAAATTTATGTCGGCGAAGTAACAAAGATTCGCAGTCTATTTATCATAATGCTCGATTATAGCTATCAGCTCGACGAATCTCCTGAGTTAATTCTAACGCTGTCAGTTGAAAATATTCGTCCGGCTTTCGCTTTATGCCACTAATAATGGAGGCGGGAATACAATTTCACTTTGAAATGAGTAAGCTTCTAGGCTTCTAGAGTCTTGTCAGTAAAATTGAGTGACAATTTTTATCCTTGCTGAAATAAATAAAATAACATTGGAATAGATACATATATTCCTGTTGGGAAACTCAATTTTTACTAGCTTGTATTTTTTGTTAATATCCGCAAGTCTGTGGCGTGATCTATGTTTTCATATAAAGCTTATTAATGACGACGCAGTAAAAGGAACACGGCCGGAGCTATTTATACCTTGACTTTATTCATATTATTTTCCAACTCAATACTGATTACCGCTGTCAGAGTGAAATATTGCGAGACCTACATTACTATCTTATATTTCTCATTCCCCATTTTATTCGTAAACATTGGAATTTACGTTGCTGATTTTTACAAAATCGACAAGCTGTCGAAAGTTCTGTAAACAGAATTCGTAATAAATCGTTTTCGACTAACCAAACATTTATTGGAAAAATAAATATGCAGATAGTTTGGCATATTGAAAAGGTATTTTTCTTGTATGTTATTGAATGTCGTTCCTGCAAATATGTTTTTAAAACATTTTTCAAAAATTTAACTATTCTTGGTTATGTCAGCCTCTATTTTCTTTTTATTTCCTTTGTTTATTAAGTATTGCGTTAGCTTTAGCTAGTTTTCTGTTAGACTACGTTGGGCTACATTTACATGATTAATTTGTTAGTTGAAGTATACTGTCAATTAATTACAGAATATGTTGATATATTATTACGGATTCACATTACACAACTTTACATTTTACGAGTTTAGTAAATTGCAATTTTTATAAGAATTCATTTTACTATAATAAAGATTTATAACAATTAATGCATATATTTATAACGAAATGTTATAAAGAGTTAATGGAGGTAACGATATTCTATATTACAGTAGTCTTAAAGAAAATCGTATAAATGTTAACATTATTAGATGACACTAAAGTACTTCCATTTTCCGATTTCATAATCTCATTTTGTAGAACGATGTGGTCATGCGAGCTCTATTGTACTACTTTGACTTTGCTTTCATAGGGGTTAGCAAATAAATCGTGGCCGGACTACTCCAATCCTCGTAGCTTCTCATCATAATGCTTTCTGAAAATTATCGTACGAATGGTAATTTTCAAAGGATAAATCTAGCTCGTGTAGCTTTTCCAGCGTTGACGCTCATATAATGGTACGGAGAAGATAATGTTTAACCGGCTCCATTACACGCCGGATTTATAAAAATTTGGATTCATTAGGTACATTGGATTTAACGGAAAGTTTTCTTTCTCGAGGTCAAATTACAGGACAAAACGAAAGGAACATGTTCTTCTAAGACTTTAGACTCTTTCTCGTACTGTAAGCTATTTAACATGATTAACGCAAATAAATCTCACTTTAAATTAAATTTGAATCTTTAAATTAAATCCGAATATATTTCGAAAATATTGGTTCAAGTTAATATTTCTTAAAAAATTTATGATGAATGAATATGACTTAGATCTAGCGAGGTTTAACCAATGTAAAGTTTTATAAATAACGTTAAATGTTAGATAATACGTAAAAATATAGACAGAAAATCATAGAACTAATCATTAGTAGTACTCATATCATACATTCAAACACACGCATACATGTTGTGCTTATTAGTTTCTATCGACGTCAACAAATCACCTTTAATGACCTTCAAATACGAACATATTTAGTTCAACAAATTCATTATGAAACGGACTTTATCTCAAGGCAACACATATATTCGCTTAAAATATACATTTAACGCCATTTTAAGTCAAAATCGAAAACATTTTGTCTGACCTATAGTGTTTGTCACACAACAATTGCACTTTTCACAGTCTTGTTTAAATATAAGCAAATTTGATAACGTAACAATGATTTTAGCACTTAGACAAGATTTGAGGCCACCATGTAACAAACAAAGTTTCACTTGAAATATTTTTTAGAACGACTGATAGTTCAGAAATGAATTGATTCAACCAATATCAAGGAAATTAGTGGGCGGCCGACGAAACGTTCCAAACCGTTTCAACCCCAGCAACTAAAATTTTCACAATAGCTCAGACCAGCAACCTTGTCAACATTCAAAACCCATCAAGTTCAGGTGGTAAATTCGTTCAGTTAATTCGGAACGGTTCCGACCGCGTCCACGAGACAAATACCCTAAGCGTTCCACCGGTGTAGTCCACCGTGTACGTCGTCCTTAAACGACTACCTCGTCCAGGCGTTCGGAGGAAGAAGGGAGCCAAAAAAGTTGCGGGAATAGAAGAAAAAGACAAGAATCTTCGTGAATTTCGTAGCAGTGGCGGATTCACTAAAACAGATTTAGCCGGCGGCCGGAAGATGGCGACGCATTGCCCGGCGTCGGGCGTCGTGTCGGCGGCAGTCGCAAGGACGACGCCGTCGTCGCCACGTGGGGAGCGAATTTGAATCGGCCGCCATTGACACCTCGTCGCCGGCTCGAAAGCAGACGTCGAGGAGAGCGTGTCCGTTGGCCCACGCGTGGACCCAATTAGGGGATAAGGTCCTAGCCGATCAGCCGGCAGGAGGGTTCGAAAGAAAACAGCTGGCTAATCACCAGAGAAAAAAGGAAGAGAGTTTAGAGATCTAGTCGGTGGCTAGATCAGCGTTACGACGTCTAGTAGACGGTCGCTGTGGCAGCCTACTCGCGGAGTAGGAGGAGGATAGGAGGGAGAAAAATCGAGAAGGAAGCGGCAAGTGTCACGAAGGGACTGTTGTCAGTGAGTGGTGGACCGTGGAGCCGATTGGGCTGTCAGCAGTAGCTCGTCGGGATTGGTTCCTCCGGAGTAAACGGAGACTGTGGTCCGGGGGTAGATCTGTCGATCAGTGCCGGAAGTACATTGACCTTGCTCTCGAGGCGACCTTGGCGATTGGCGCCACCGTCGAATCTATTTAATCCCGAGTATCGAGCCGAAATCGAGTGCCGCCTGTCCTCGTCCGCTGAACTTCGAAACCGTGTTGATCGGTGATCAATAGAGTGTCAGTGACCGTTCTGGTGTCGTGTGTGTGCTGTCCCCGAAAGTGGCTGGTCATCGAGGAGTCTGGACAA
>CM052166.1:3460777-3470986 GCA_028455555.1 Augochlorella aurata | reverse complement strand
TGTCCATAAACTTGAACGAGAATGAATAAAGTCACCGATAAAGAGAAGCAGATTATTATAACGGGAAGGCTGCAAAATATGATGCCGTTAGGGATGAGTAGAATAGGACATGATGGGACTCGATGAAATATTATAGGTTACCGTGAACTGGGTGATGTGTAATGGTAGCAAATGAGAAGGTACGAGCGAAGCTAAGGGCAAGCAAACGCGTGGCCTTTTCTGAGATAGATACCGTAATCGTTGAAATGTTCGTTCCATGGTACCGTTACCATGACGAATTGAACGTGCAATTGTCGTATAGTTCCACAAAAACCATACCATACAGAGTTGATATTTTTCAACAAACAAAGGTGACCTTCACTTTTTTTAAATAGAATACTAGATATTTTTTACATCACACGAAAGCGTGCATTGAGAGTAATTTAACCACGTAGTATACTGTGGTCTTCAGAAACATTCAAGGATAAAAATAAAAGAAATAAGTTTAACATTTCATAATGTTTATCACTGCTATCATCATTTTTTGTGGGGACATATTAAAGATATTGTTTACTATACACTACCATGAAATTTAGACGACTAGCAAACTACGATTAAAGAAGCGTGTGCATCTATATTTAGTGCAACATTGGCAGAAATTAGTAGGAGTGTGGTTAGCAGAACTTAAAAATGCATTTTTGCTGATGAAAGTCATATTGAACACGATATTGTAGTCTTATCACTACACATACTAATAAATACAACATCAAGTTTATTTCTTTTATTTTTACCCTTGTACGATCCTGAACACTACAGTATAATACATGGTTGAATTCGTCTTGATGCACGCACTGATATGATGTAAAAAAGTATATATCGTTCCATTTAAAAGAATGCTCACCCTTGCTTCTCGAAAAATGTTAAAAATATTTAGATACAGTATCATATTGTCAGTAAAATATAGTATAACCTCCTCCTCTTCCGTTTCTTTTCAATGTTTACCGTTTACAACAAAAAAAGACGCTGATACAAATTATCGCGAACACCCTGTATAATTTTTTGTCAGAAGAATGAAGTTGTTAAACATTTAATATAAACGAGCGAATAAGGAAGCTTCACAGAGAAGGCTCGCTTTCTTATCCAGTATTTTTCTCCGGCAATGTTTCCCGCCATGGAATTGAAATTCATTTATTCGCAAAGTTTTGATTATGTGCATGCAATTTGACAGTTATCCGACGAGAAGACAATAATTTAAAGTTCTCCAGTTGCCTTCAAGATAGATTAAATTATATAGTGCGAAAGAAAGGAAGCGGTTAATTAGGACGCACGAACATTAAACCGGAACTTCTATATTTAACGGGTGGCAAACAAAATGAAAACTTAAAATGTATCCCGTATTCGAAATGTTATTTCATCGTCTGGCTAGCTCCGCGTATAACATAAATCCGCACGACAGTTGTCCTAATTACTGGAGAAACTTAGTTTTCCTTTGGAAGGGACATGCCCCAGGATTATGATTCACTGTGATTACGTCTAGACGTCCCCGATGAAATCACATTGGTACAGGAGTTTAATCAAACAACCGAAAAAATTAATTGCATGTGTAATCCCTTAAGTGGTTTCGTCGGGTACAACGTTAAACAGCACTCTTGACGAATATATTCGCGGCCAGTTAAATTATTTGAAGCTACGCCAACCACGTTTGTGTATTCAGAGTGCTTCCTATGTCCTGACGTAATTACTAGACTGCAGATATTTATGGAAAATAAAAATGGTCGAAGTTAATTGCAAAAAATATTTGTCAGACAGAAATATCTTTCTTTTAACAATAATTATAATAAATCGTAGGTACTATAAAAATTCTCTAAATTTTTCGGACGACTTCGTAGCTTTAGCGTTGCTGATGTAGTCATTTTTTATAAAAGTCAATAAAATAGCCAGTCTAATTACATTGATTAAACTAACCTTTAAATACACTATACTTTCACTGGAAGCTGTGAAAAAAACTACATTTTAATTCTTTCTGAGAATTAAAGCTGTTTGAAAATGCTTCTATAAGAATGAAACGCCGCCTAATAGTTAAATCACTGACATAAACTGATGAACTTGAATAGCAATGTTAACGAGATTCAGAGATTGCTGAACTATAACTGAAAAATTGAAGATTTCTAAACTCCCGTAACTTCGTGTAAAAGAATCTTACGGCATTCCATCCGTGTTCATTTTAAAGGGTGGTTTCTACTTTCACTCGCTTGAACTCAGTTTACCCAAAGACTTTCTTTTCACAAAACTTTCTCTTGTCCCTGCGTCAACTAATATAAGTTACCGAGACCTAGAAGAGGCACTGTTTGAATTTTGATTATATACTTGTGTAAAAAACTTCAAACACGTGACTTTTTCGTCACTTCACCCAATTTCCATTTTCGTAAAAATATTTTTACACACTTTCCAGCGAACTAACATCCCTCTAATATCTCAACAAACTTCAACATAGTTGGTACAATTTAAACAAAGTTATTCCGTTTCAAAAGGTGTCCAGACTTGTGTCTAAATTTCTGGCTTTTCAGTCTGAATCTGACTAACATCGTTTGGGCGAACTTGCGAATGTAAATTCGCTCGTTCTTCAGGATTGAAACTTATCGAGTTTTAGGATTCAGGTGTGACATGACACGATACGTGAAGAAACGAAAAATTTCAAACAGGTGCCTCCGCGCTCCGAGGCCCGACGAAACAGAGAGTGGGAATCTGGGTCGGCAGTAAAGGGGCTAGCAAAAGCACCTGCGCGAGAAAAATTCTGTCCGCTCTTCATGGTACCTCTGGGCGCGTGTCCTACCCGGCAAAAATGGCGGGTCAAATCGAATTGATCTTGTTGCAGACTAGGATATTACCTTTTATTGTCCAGGGTATTCGCGAGGTAATCTCGAGGTGACCATTTTATCATTCAGCCGTTTCTTCGCCGACTTCCTTCTTATCTTCTACGGAGAATCGAACCCGGAAGAACATTGCCGAAAGAATACAGAACGCCTTAACGAGTTTTTCAGTACTGCTTTCTGTTAACTTCGTTCCGAACTTCCGTAACTGGATTATCTCTTCAACATTATGATCCTGGGCAACTATTCTCGAAACACCGTTAAAACTTCATTGTTACCGAAAATTACTGACCCTCTCGAGCGCAGGAATTTATAAAAATTAGTCACTAAATAGTGTACTTTATCGTTTATAAGTTAGGTGTAGATTTTTAAAATACATGAAAATGTATTATACAAATTAGCAACATCTAATAGCATGCGGATTTTCGTTTTATAATGAGTAATCTTTCAATCGACAAAGGAAACTTTATTTCAATTATTTTGTCAAATGAAAATAAAAATTTGCATAAAGATTGGCAGGCGAGTTACAATAAGTTGTTTTGAAGACATTATTAAGTGCGTTCTATCTTCGAAAATTTTGTGGGATTTTTTTCATTAAGAATCTGACTGCTGCGTCCGCAAAAATGTAGACAAAAATAATGTCATGTACGGAATAATCTCTATACCTAATAAATACGATCGCATCGGAAAACAGTGTCATAAACATCAGAATCTCATATACCAGGTGTCTCACAAGTCACTCGCAATATGGAAATGAGGGGTTGCTGAGATCATTTGAAGCAACTTTTTCCTTACCGAAAATGCAATCCATGGATTTGTTTACGAGTTATTAAGGAAAAACAGTGACCAATGAGAGGGGAGCTCGGCTGGCGCCTGGCAGCCGAGCCAACGAGCTAACAAAGCCTAGTTCCGCTTGGCTCGGCCGCCTCGCGCCATTGGATCCCGCCTCTCATTGGTCACTGTTTTCCGTTAATAACTCGTTAACGATGCCTCGGAGAAAAAATTGGTAAAGAAAAAAGTTGCTTCAAAGGACCTCAGGAACTTCCCATTTCTGGATTGTTACACATTTTTGGGGCACTCTGTATAATAAATTGAATAGAATAATTCCCAGCCGGTTATGACATGGTAGTGTTTGAACCATGGCAATGAATATAAAAGGAGGATATTTACGAGGATATTGAATAGTATGAAAGAGTTTTCTAAAGAAAAATATGATTTTACAGCGGAAATATTGATAATTTATTGTTTTGAACCTTTCTACTTTGGACACGTAAAACCTGCTCCAAAGTGATCAACGAAAGGAATGCTTCAAAGCGATCAATAAAAAAAATGAAACTGTTTATTTCCCCCTTGAAATCGAGTAACTTTTGCATATAACATTTTGCCCAAAACCGTGTCTTTCCGAGACTATTTGTCGAGTGAAATTTTAAATGAACATACGTTATGACTTCTTCGATGTATACTGTTTTCTCTACTAACAGTGAGACCTGTCCTCGTTTAGTGCCTAATAATGCGAACTTGTAACTCCGTACAGCAAAACTGATTCTACAACCGGATTTCACCGACGCGTTACCATTTGCAGAAGCCAAACTAAACCGGAATCTGCATCGCGATAAGCTCCGCATCTTATTCAGAGCATTAAATAATTAATTAGAGAAGAAAGAAGCGCAATCGCAGCGCAGTGAAATTCTCGGTCGGATTTTTGCAGAAGTCGGTGGCTCTAAAACGTTAAGCTTAAAACAGATTCGGTCACCGTTGTAATCGGTGGGTCCGAAAATCCGCCTCTTCAGTTTCTCGAGGGTTAAGGGAACGAAGGAAATCGGGATTAACCGAAATCACGCGGATCCCGATCTACTATAATAAACAACGCGCCCGAAGTCCTGAGAAATGCGTCGGCCGCATCTTTTAATGGAAGTCGCATTGCAAATCGGGTTGCGGTTCGCCTGGAATATCTGGACGGTGCTTAGCCAAATGCAGAAATAAAATACCGGCGAAATTCCGGACTCGTTTGTCTTTTCGGTACGCTAATGCAACGATTGCGCATTGTGCGCTCGCCTTGCCGTTAATTCGAACGGCGATTCATACAATCATGGACCGTTTGTACGGTCCATGTCCGTCCTTTCCTGTTCGAAATGGCTGTAATCTGGCTGCTACCAGCAAAAACTAGAAAAAAGAAGATACGCAAACGAATCGAACGAATTGAAAACGCCCCGATACAATCGACTTTTTCCGACGCTGGAGACTAGTATATTGAGATTTATTTACACGCGGCATACGACGCGACGGCAGCCAGCGCAAAGTAGTTTCCAATTTTTATTGAACGCCGGAATCAATCGTGAAACGTAAATACCGAATCATCCGTCGGATTCGGGAACGTTTCAGCTAACGAACGCAAATTGATCACCTAAATTTTGTAGATGGACGCTGTGTCTGCAACTGATTTTCCTGAATTTTCTGTTGCGGAACATGCGCGAGTGGGATCAAAAGAAGAAATGAGTTATTTAAAGCCGGCTGAGTTTATGGTATTTGTTTTCGGTGCATTGCGTGGAAAATATACTTCAACTGCATTGCAAAATAAAAGTAGGCTAGGAATATAAATGGCTGCCTTTTGGTGCTGCCCGTGTTATTAAAATTAAATCCTTGTAATTAAAAATTAAATCCTGTTTCTGCCGATGTGTTCTAAAAGATCTGAAAAGCGTTCACTCGTTATTATATTGTAAAAGATATTGTCACATAGTCTATCAGATCCGTTTTAGAAAATAGGGGATGAGCTTTCATCTTATTACTACAAACTAAAGATATGCGCCGATGTTAGTGATAAAAATAATAATAATACGACATGCACTAATCAGGAAGATATTTCGAAAATTTCAAACTGAAACTACTAAACTTGATATTTAGTCATTAGATAAAATCTACATTCTGCATCTTGCAAATAATTCCGATAATTTTAACCTTGCCCAAAACTTCTCAGTCTGGTTATATCTAGACAATGGATCATTAAGCATTTATCACATCAATACTGCGAAATTCTAAGAAACGTCTGTATTAACTAAATTAGCATTTCCATTTGATACTGATTGTTTAAAGATGAAAAGTAGAAAATAACAATGCACGACGTATTTGACTACGAAGGAGAGACAACAGAACATAATACTTTCGTCACATTCTTGCTAAGAATTAAATTAGATTAAAAAATGTGACAAATCAATATGCAACTTTAAGTTTACAATGAATCTTAGAGGGTTAATGTGTTATAATTGAACAATCGAATAATGTGACAGAAATGAGAGAATGTGTAGCGTCAGATGATTGATATTGTCACACGTGTGTAAAAATATCGTGTGTGAAGTTAATGTAGAAAGTGTCTATATTTTAGCACGAAACCTATTGAGCCGGTGAAAATAGACTTTTTAATCCAAACATATATGTATGATAACAAAAATGGTGAAAGGTCTAAATAAGTACAGTATGTTCATCGCTATAAAGAAATACGCATACAGCAGAGATTTCAAGAGAAATGCCTAATTACACCAGCCGCTAAAGGAATAATTGCGCAATCGATGAAATCGATTCGCAACAGTTGTTCATCGACTTACGGGATGCCGAGACAATTATTATTGGATTTGGTAGAATTGCTTGGGCACGCGGATGAATGCGTTTGTCATTTGTTCGTCGACTCGAACAGTATCTTGAAAACGATGAAAAAGCACCGCAGCGCAATTACGATATCCGCGGCAAACGTTCCTTAAGGCAATATTTCCGTAGCCGTGTGCTTTGTGCATTCAATTTCCCATTATCTCCCTATCATATATCGGTAGCATTTGAAACGAATCCAATATCTCTTTGGCCGGCGCGCCGGCTCTCCTTCAGGATCCGCTTCAAAAGAACCGCGGCGTGTACGAGTTTAACGCCCCCGGGCTATTGTGGAGATTATCAGAATAACGGGAATGCGTTAAGCTACGGCATCAAGTTACCGTTTAAGTGCCGATATCCGATAACTTTGTGTCAATAACCGCCGTCCAACTATTTCGAAACAAGAGGATAGCCTGGCCGAAGTAGAATGACCGTGTATCTGATCAGACAGTAACCGCTCAATCGATAGCCGACTGATATTGCGCCGGGGCCGAGATTTAATTTCGTAATGGCCAAGATTCCCGATCGAAGGATACAAAGTGTACTCTTAGAAAGCGGCGAACGCGTTTCGGGTTTTTCCGCATCTAATTTTACGGTGGCCGAGCCGAATGATTTTCCACCTTCCTCGTTCGCTACGAAAAATTATCGTAGAATTTTCGTTGTAACATCACCCGGCGACCATAAAAGTGGTGTATGCCAACAGTGAAAATCGAGATTTTTGTTCGTTCGATGTTATATTGATTCACAGTCTTCTATCGTAAGAGAATTTTTGCAAGTTGTCAAATGAGAAAGAAAAATGTGAAATTGGCGAAAAATGTTATGACTGTAGCAGGAGATTTTTTATCAAGCTTGCAAAATTAAACTAGAAATGTATAACGTTAACTAATCTGTTTGATTTTTACTCGTACTATTAATGAATCATGTTGGTTAAAATGTCTCAAAATTTTTATCTTCGAATTGTTGAAATTCTGAAGATCCATTTTTGAAAAACGATTCATATTATGATGGCAAAAAGTCTACATCAATTCAGACTTATCAGTCGGCTGAAGGAACACACGTTCGTTACACTCGGAACTTGGCAGGATTAATCAAAATTACTATTTGTCATTATGAGTATTTTACTAGAATACACTGTTAGTTTTAGAATTGGTCCCACGTTACTTAAGCTTTAATGCAATAGTTGTAATTAATTTTCGTAGCTAGTTAATGTCATCGCAAATTAGAATCCAGGGAAATATCAATTATTTAAGCAACGCATAAAGCTTAATTGATACGACGAATAATTTTTGAGACACGTTTAACGGATTTATTACAATCACGACACAAACTAGAATTTATCAAGGAAAATTCTTCTGAGATAGGAGGCAATAAATTGCGAAATCACCACGAAATCGCCGCGAAATCCAGAAACTGACCGTTCCCAAGCACCCGGAAGGCCACGCGAGCGGATTTGAGAATTCCGGCACGTTTCTCCTAAACTCCGCGATAATACGGAAATATGTTTCACTGGCACACTCATGCACGTGTCACGATGTGTGCATACGTTCGAACCATCATCGCGACTGATTATTATTAAATGACCGTAACAGTCGAGCGTTCAATTAACAATCGAATTCGGCTGAATTAATAACGAAAATTATATCTATCATCACTTTAATGTACGCACAAGATGATCCTCTCTAGATTATGAAGCTGTTAATTAATTACGTGCATTTCGCAAGAGGATGCCGTGTGCAACCATATACGTATCGTATACATTTTTGAACATAAATTCCAGGGAAGCTCAAAATAATTTAATCTCGTACACACATTACAAAGTCCAATGTGAATAGGCGTGAATGATGTTGCGATGCACAGAGGTTAACGCGCGGGGTTTGTGAGCCCATCCGGGGTTGTAAGCAGTGCAGTCAAGAAAATTAACTACGCAAGACAACGCATGCGCAGGGAGTCCTGTACAGCGGCATGGAGCATCTACCGAGTGAGCATTGCAATTCTGAAGTATGATGCTGTGACGCATCCTACCAGTACCATCCTTTTGGACCTGCCGGATCGTCAAAGGTAATGTCACCCTTGAAGCCACATCGCCACGTTGCGGGAACCTGCAGACCTAGCATGATGTACCCTGCCGACACCACCATTCTTTTGGGCCTGCCGAACCGCCAAGATAATGCCACCCTCGGCGCCGCATTGTCACGCCGCCCGAGCCTACGGACCAACCGCGACTCAACCCCTTTTCGGGGTTGAAAATCGTCGAATCGTCGCCACATCGTCATGTCACTAAAACTATTCATAACAGATCATCTCAATTAACCAGGCACTTAGGCCCACATTAACATCATAGGACCCGAAAGCTGAGGAGTATAAATACTATATATAAATAAAACCAGAATAAAGGTATATTCTGGTTATAAAGGTCTATTCCGAGCATAGCTAATCTACAGAGGCTATACCTTGGCTTAGTATTGTTGCGTACGAGGGATATTTTTATCATCACCAACCAGTCCCGTGACAATGCCGATGCGACGCAGAGCTTTCGTCTGATCGTAGTTCAGAATTGTAATGTTCGCCAGGTAGACGCCCCATGACGCTTTGTGTGACTTCCTGCGCATGCGTTGCCTCGTGTAGTTTTTCTTGACTGCACCGGTAGCCCGCTAAACTAATTTCAGGCAATCGGATCAATGTTGAATCAGTTAATTCGCGTATGATAGGCAAGAATTATCGCAAATATGTTCCTTGACTGATGGAGTACGGTTGTTCCAACGGGCTATTTCCAAATGACTATGGACGATTGTTTATGAGCGAGTGTTCGAATAAAAGTATGAGTGACGTCTGCCCAGCTTGGAGGGTCTCGTTTTTGGGCGTCCGTACGACGACTTCTACTGCTGTGAAGAGGAACCGTGGTAATTGGCTCTTGGAAACTATCTTCGGCTATGCGTTATCTTTGGAAACGGTATCGAATTTATATCACGCCACGAATATGAAATTTATCCTAGCCTCAAAAATAACCGTTTAATCTCAATTGTGTCATAAATCCTGTCAACGAAGATTCCAAGTGTTTCATTCCCATGAAATGGAACAACGGGGTAGCTTATTCTTATCTTCCAGCTGACAGTCAGCTGTCATTTCGTAATCATGGAAACGTGTAACATGATCTTATACTATTTCGATATTCAATGAAGACAGTCTTCTACTCACAGATTGCTCCATTAACCTGTTAACGTACAAATATTTTTATCTATACGTGTCATTCCAGAACAGTAAATTCATTTTTAAAATATCGTCAAAAGAATATCGACATTGTTCGATTCTCCTGGAGTTAACACTAAATCTACCATTCTAGTCAAAATGGCCGATTCCATACCTTTATTTAAACAATTTTGGTATTATATTGACACTTTCGTAGGAAATGATTCCATAAATTTCTTAATTCATGCCAGCATTATGATAAAAATGATAAAGTATCTAAATAAATTCAGTCTTGTAATTCTTATAAAAATGTCGGGCATCCTTAGAGCTCGTAGGTAGGTTTAGCGTTAAAACTTATTTATTAAAATCAGATAGAAATGCATTCCTTTTGCTAAAAATGAATTCAGAAAAATGAACAATTAATTCGTGAATATGCAATGTTTTACGTAGCTTTTTATAGAAATAAACACTGCGAGCAAAGCAATAACATTTGTTATTTTGTGTCACTTTATAAATCATTTCACTGTTTTATATGCAA
>CM052166.1:3448388-3460677 GCA_028455555.1 Augochlorella aurata | reverse complement strand
TATTGATATTAATATTTAAAGTATGTAATATTCATATTAATACTTAAAACATTTAATATTTATATTAAATTTGAAGTTAGTATCGTATGTTTAGATATTTAGGACTTGGATGCTAATAACATTTGTAGCATCTAATTCTAAGTAGTAATAACCAAAAATAATCAGGCTTGGGACGAACCTAAAACTCGAGGACAGTTATAAACGATGCATATTACTATGTAAAGTTGGCCACGATTAAATAATACCACTAATAAAGTATTCTGCATTCTCGAATAATATTTTTATATAAAATCTCCTTTTTATCCCACCAATTTGGCAACGCTACACGTAACAATAAAATATACGCCACCATTTTTCCCAATTAACGATGACCATCAACAACACCATAAAGCGAGCCACCACGAGAATATTTCGTATTTATTAAATTTATACTGCAATTTCCACATATTTTGTTGTTACGCACTCTGGAAATATACGGGACAACATTATTGGTTATAATTCTGGCGGCTTTGTAAATATACTATAACGTTATCGTTCTGATTAAGCAAAATATATTCTGTTAAAGTATAAATAATTGTATCACTTATGTCTTTATCAGCGTAGGAAATTAAAATTTCAACAATATTTTATGTTGGGGCGTTACGGCGTCATCAATAGTAGCGACGAATTATGACGTTATATGTGTAGGGTTTATTTTTTAACGAGTATGAAAGGTAGAATGGTCGAGAGCGAATGTCATAAAATGCTAAACTAATGGGACAGAGAGAGAGAGAGAGAGAGAGAGAGAGAGAGAGAGAGAGAGTCAGGATAATATATAAAAAGGCTGGTAAGGGCGGAACGGAGGTCAGAAGGATTTCGGAAGTCGGGGAGTAAGATTTTGGAAGTCGAAGAAGAACCGTGCGTTGTCATAGTTGTTGCCGTTGTCGAAATCGTTGTTGAAGTCGTGGTCGTTGTCGTTGTAGTTGTTGTTGAAGTCGTGGTCGTTGTCGTTGTAGTTGTTGTTGAAATCGTGGTCGTTGTCGTTGTAGTTGTTGTTGAAGTCGTTGCTGTTGTTGGAGTTGTTGATAATAAACTATCTGTTATTGTTATTTAAGGACGTGTGTCGTTTCTTGTATCATATTACCACGGAGTCTCGTGGGATTTACCAAACCTTTTTTCTAAAATAATCCCTACATATGTGTGGACTGTATAAATGAAGGACCGGACCTTAGCTCACACAAAACTTATTTATTTAGCCTCTTAGTATGTACACCTTCTAACGGGAGATTTTAGGTCCTCGAATTCTAATACAACTCTCCTAGTTCAAAAAATGTTCTGTCTCGAGGTAAACTGCTGCCCCTCCCACGCATTTCTAATACTCGCTGATTGGTTTTTCTTGATTTTGACAATAACCAACCAGTGAGTAATTTCGAAGACGGCACCCTTCCCTTGCGCCTTAGCGCATCTTTCTGGGCGGTTACTGGTGTATGGAAGGTGGGAGCGACAGCAATGTTTTAGCAAAGACGAGAAAATTCCTCCAGGTGTGATTTCGGCGTGCTCACCGTTGTAAACTAATATCGGACTTACTCTTTGGAATCTTCCCTTTTTTATGACACGTCTTGGCTATTGAGGCCGGGAGAATTCTGAAGTCAAGCAATAAAATATGCGCTCTCTCGGCAGGAAAATTAATTTACGTCTAAATTGCATACCAGCTGTTAGTCAAAAAATCCTAACTCAAAAATAACCGGCTAGGCACGTCCGTGTCATAAAGAATATTAGTGCTGGGCACTAACATTTTCTTCTAACTCTGAATACAAAAATTGTTTCGTTTAAAAAATGATTATTAGCTTAGAAAAATTATTACTTTATTCTACCTTTTTCCAGGAGAAACTTTAGCATTGTAAATACTGTAGAGGCATAATGAAATTGAAACCAGGCATAACATTCTAGTAAACCCAATATTAACAAATGTATAAATACACGCTTAAAGTACAAACGAGAACAGAATTTAAGCTACGTATTAATCGGAAAATCGGACACTGCGCACAGTAGGTATTGTTTTCATGTCGATACACAATTTGCCATAGGATACTTGTTAATATCGTTAATAATACCGTTAACCATTTATAATCACGTAATAATAATAAGACCGCACGAATATTCAATACTGTCATGTTATTAAATTACGGATCTTCATGAAATTGTAACTCAAAATGATTTGGTGAACGGAAAGGAAAATACGATTTTCAGTTTGATACTTTTGTTTTGCAATTTTATATTTCCGTTTAGATTTGGTAGACGAAAGTAGACGACATAAAAGTCCACAGTTTAAGTGTAACAGAAATGAAAAATGTAGTTTTTTGGGGTTATGGAATTTTCTAAAAATTTTCTTAATGTTTGGGAAATAAGAAAAATAGGTTTAATTGTGAAACGACTTCGCAACAAATTTTATTTTTTACTATTTTAAAATTCTAGTTACTTGGAGCATGGAGTTTCCTAACATTTTGCCAAAAATTGGACAACAAGAAGAATAAGTGTAATTGCAAAACGATGTTACCATAACTTCTGTTTCTTATTGTTTCAAAATTATAATTCTTCGAGGTTACAGAATTTCCGAAAATATTTCGCCGAAATTGCATCAACAAGAAAAATGAGTTTAATTGTGAGACGATTTTACCATAAACGTTACCTTGTTTTTTTATTGTTTCAAAGGGTGATTAGTGGCGCAAGTATTCCGCCCCAAAAAGCCTACCGCAAACATATCACTACAGTTCTTGTTCGCCTGTACGTCAGTCCTTAGAAATGCCCGGTAATACGTTTCCCTTTAGGATAAGACCGAGTGGCTGCTAAATCGTGGCCATAGTTTTTGCTGTCGCATCACGATGCTCGCCGTAATGCAATGTTCTTCTCGTCGTTATCCGAGACATTCAGATTATCCTACTTGTCGAAACAAGTGCCTGAAAGCTAGGGCCAACACGAACTTCAAATAAGATCGACTTGACACGAACTTGAACATTTTCACACACACTTGAACATCTTCAAACACACTTGAAAAGACACATTTTCAACGCAGCTGTGCACAAAAGAAAATCTGCATTCTTTATTCAAATTATTTTTCAAATGTCATGTGTTATTAAAATTATAATTTTTTTTAAAAAATCGATGTCAGGAATATTATTGATCTGGTTACGCAGTTGGAACATTTTTCTATTGAATATGATGATATCGAATATAATTTTTATTTTAAAAAACTTTTTGTCACTAAATATGAAGATATATGGTACAAATTTTTGGTTAATTTAATAAATTGATTCATGCGATAATGCAAATTGTTGTGGGAAGATGAGATGGATTTCATTTCCAACGAATTTTATCTGAAATTATATTCAACAATATATTGTAACAATGTATTGTTTTGATCAACAATCTGTGCTTTTGATCAACAATCAAAATTAAAGAATTTACATAATAATTGAATAGGAGTAACAATATTATTTCCATTAATATGTCACAGGTACTAGAGAAACTACATATTTACAACCGTAACGAAAGAGGATGAAATAAAACTCTTTATATGTTGCGAGTGGTTTGCTCCAATTCAAAATAAAATGAAGCGATGCTCGGTTTTAAAACAACGGATTTATTTCTCCTCAATCCGAACTAGGTTAACAATGAAGCTTCAATATTTGTGAAAAATATTTCTAGTACCGACGAAAAATGTATTTCAACTTATTAAAAACTCATTAGTGCCATTTATCTAGACAAACCGTTTTCGCAGACAAATGTGAAGAGAACAGAATTATGCAAAATTGTTACTCGCAAGAGGTTGTGACAATTTCCATCAGTTTTTAAAGACTTTCGTACGGTGTAATCTTGAAAAGACTAGGTGTCAAGTTAATTTTTCAGTTTACAAACTGCAACCAGCATTTAAACTGGCATTTAGGAGCATTTCACGTCCATTTCAAACCAAAAAACTCCAGCAAACTATTCCTAGATTCCCCGTGACAACGCAATTCAATGCAATTCTTTGATGTCGGAAATCTCAGACTTTTAGGGACAATTACGTTAGGACAGGGTCACCGGTAGAAATCACGTCACCTCTGTCCATCTAAAATTGCCCACGTGACACCGATATCCGATCCGAAATATGAACCTCTTCTAACGAGCAGCGGAGAATGTCGAGCTTTCACAGGGTCAAACGAAACGTTGTCGAACACGGAATGACGGTCGTCCCTAGCTAATGAAAAAGAACAGATTCGAATAAAAAGTAACAATAGAAAGAGAGAGGGAGAACGAGGTAGAGGAAGCCTGAGAGGGGGCAAAGGGGAGCGGTCGGAACTCTCGGTTAGCCTAAATAAGGACGGCGAGCGAAAAAGACGAGAAAGAAGCTGCGTGGACCAATGCTTTTTGGTCCGAAATTAGTTTACCGGAGATCTGTCGGCTCGATAACGAGATTCGACCCAAAAAGATAAACAGAATCGCGAGGGGTGGGATATCGAAAGCGAACCAGCAAAGTGGAACAGAAAGGGGAATACTTCGGGGGAGGAAGATGAGCAGATGCAACAAACTAAAAAAGTATAGAGAAAGAGAGCGAGAGAGAGAGAGCGAGAGAGGAGGGGGGAGAGTAGGAACGAAAAAAGAGAGAGCAACAAAAAGGGAGGGGAAACACAAAAATGGGTCAATTGCTCTTTTGCATTTCCATTCCCGGAAAAGGCATCGATTTGCTCGCCGTTGAATCTCTTGTTTTCGACCGATTTCATCCGAGATACGCACCTCAGGTTACGGTCGAGGCAAGAAACAAACGTGTGCTGGAAGAAGTCGGCTTTTCCGTCGGTTCCAGGAGACTGATGGCTTCCCAAGATCCAGCCGGGCACATCGAAGATATGAGCTGAATTATAAGTGATTCTTGATTAAAGAGAAAGCCCTTGGGCTGCGATCCGGCTCGATGTATTTCTCTTCGAGCTGTCCGGTTCATTTATTTCCGATTGCACAGGCGTGCCCAGTGATTTTTCTAATGGCATCGCCGGGACTCCGAAGAATCTCGAGTGCAAACTGAAAACTTTGATTACCCGCATTTATAGAGATAGTCGCGGAAAACAACTACAATTTCGAAACGGTACGGTTCTATTTTCCTGCGATTTTGAAACATATTGATAAATCTGTGATTAGGTTCGAATTATCGACGTACACTCAATTCAAAGAAGTTTGAATTCACTTTCACAGTACTTCAAATTATAAAAATTGTTCTATAAATAACTTTTTAATATACCTCCCTATTCCAACTTATGTAATAAACGAAAATGTTTGAGTAAATCCAATATAAATATCATTATCACTTGGCCTCTAATGAGTAAAATAAAAATGTATTTCTTCTTCTAATAATTTCAACAGGAGGAGAATGTATGAACATTCAGAAATTGTCCTTATGTCGTCAATAGTTCGTATCCTACCTAGTAAATTTTAGAATAAAACATATTTAGCTCAAAGTGTATTTTAATCTATGTACGTAAATGTATTTCATACTTTTCGTGATCAAATATAATACTTTAGCATGTAAATCAATAGAAGGATCACCTTTGTCGTAACAGTTCTCTCCAAATTCCGAACAATCATTGACAAACGTGATTTTCGTCATTGAAACGTGTCCAACGTTCCAGATAACGCACAGATTTTCACGCGTTTCGCAAAAATTACGAAAGTATTTCTGCAAGGGAATTTCTATTGTAATACGCGCACGAGCAAATGAATTTATTTAATAATTTCCCCAGAGATACCTTTATGATTCTGGCAACTGCGAACGCACAAGAGCATTTCGGCACGTTTGACAACTCTAGTGTTAAAATCTCGTGAAGGGCAACAGCGAGGAAGAATTCTTGCCCGTCAAAGTATTACGAATCGAATAATTTCTCGTCCGCGTTATTCCTCTGCGTTCCGTCTGCAGGAAAAGAAACGCATACTTTAGAAGTTCTAGTTACAAGAAACATCCGACGTTGTACGCTGAGAATGAGTTTCTATAGTTAATATTCTACGTGACACCAATTCACATTATCGTGCCGGAGCTGCAACGGCGTTTTGGGTGTCCCGTGAGTAATATGATTTTTTCGCAGCATGTGTTCGCGAAAACAATGATTTTTCTGGAACATTGCAAACTCTTATTGTTCTACATCACGAGACAAACTCACGATAATTAAATTGTACTACCAGGCCCTAACTTGGCTAATATTTATTTTAAAGTAATCCGTTAGCAAAATATGTTTCATTGCAAAAATTTACTTAGATCCATTTGTTTACAGTTAAATTGGTTTCAATTTGTCCACTATTTCACGTAATTTTAAGGTAAATCAAAGGAATATAAATTCAGAGGGAGATTCAATTTTTTCAATCTTCTACTTACAATTATATGATTCTTTAGTCACCGGTGCTGTAAAGCCTAATCAAATTAGAACTGTTCTTGTAAATACCTATCCTCTACAATAAGTACAATTTAATATATGTAACAGCTATACCCATTTAAATCAATCGAGTAAAATATTTTCGAAATCGTCGATGATAGTAAAAAATGTTTGAAACGAAATTTGAATGATTTCAGGCGGCATGCAATCTGATGCTAATACGATTTTTCTAGGTGAACGCGTAGAGGACACATGAAGGTCAACTTTATATTCTTTAATGGAATCATATATTTTTAATTATGCTAATCGATTGAACTCGCCATTCTCTTCAGAAGAAAGCTAATGCGAAAAATCATTGGCTTAGAAGATATTTGAATTTTAGAATCTTTTAGAGACAAGAATAAATCCGAAGGTCTTATTTTTGAACACCTACTTTAGATACGTGAGTGCTAACACTATGCATTACTAAAATATAAATATCTTTTTAACCAATGATGCTTTGCATTAAGTGCCTTAGTACTTTTATGAAGAAAATGAAGAGGTGAATCGGCTAGTTACTATAAAATATATAATTCCATATAAATATATAATATAAATGTATAATATAAACTAATAATAATGATAATAATAATAATAATAATAAAATTATTGAAATGTTTTAATTACAGATTCTTGTACCGTACATATGTAGATATTGAAACACATATGAGACGCAACATTAATACGCGAAACATCTGAAAATCGAACTCAAGAATCTCTCATTTAGTTTCTCACTTCCTGTATTCGTCGGTAAACTGTTGATCTTCATGTAAAATAAAAACCTACTTACAAGGAGCAGAGATTAAATAAAAATGTCATCCTTAAACAAGTCGGATAACTGTCGTAAATTAAAAACTATACGTTACGAAATTTCCTCACCGATATTCCTCATGAATGCACGAATTCAGTAAGAGGAAACAGAATTGTGCTTCGATTTTTGATACCCGGAACTCGCTCATAAAAACGCGAATTCGCATGAAGCGGCGCGATCTGGCCATATTTTATGGCTAACTCCCAAGCGTCCGAACACAGATGGTCGCCGGTGAATAATTCGAGGCGGTCGAAACCCGAAGAAAACGTATGGTTCTTTAAACAGAATTTCCATCGCGTTCGCGCGGCGCGGCCGCATAAAGTTTCGTAACAAAAGCCGTCAAGATAATAACCGTGCGACACAGCGACGTCGAAACGCGGCGTTCTCGTTCCCGATTCGAAACGTTCTTCGATCCCGGCGAACAAAATGTTGCGAGAGCGCAACAACGTGCAAGTTCCAATACAGAGCGCAACCGACCATAACGAAACCGTTTGTCGCACATGAACAACAGTGTAACGAGCACGATAAGGCTTCAGAGCTGAGCCAAAGTACGTTTCACACCGGTTGGGGGTTGTGGAGGCTGTCCTTGTCAAACAGCGCTGCTGTATCGAGCACATCGATTCGGCATTCACTGGCAGAACAATGAAATTGTGGTGCAGAGGACAGGGTATTACACTAGTGGCTATTGTTTTCGTTTTCTTCTTTAAACAGGAAGGGCTGCACGCCGACTTCTCCTGCGTGAAAAACACTGTTGCCGCGCAGTTTCGAGCACGCTCGCGTGGGCACGAGAAAACGTTCGTAATTTGTCCGAATGATCCCTGGTTTTTTCGTTTATTTTGGCCTTTGCCATGCCGATCGCGCCTATGGCGTGTTACGGGACTTCTGTACGAGACGTTTCCGCGATAGAATACTAATAATTCGACCACGAATCTTTCCGATATGCGGTAGTGGGATTACAGTGGGACAAGCAACTGCTGTGTTTTTGGTTTGTTATATTTACGTTATATTTATCGAATAAGGCGTATTTAACACTATTTCTACCAAGCGATGTCAAAAGGCACTTCTCAAATTTTAACTTCAATTTATTCTCCAAGTTTAATTATTTCTCCACAATTAACTTTTTGACTTTTCGTAGAATAGTCGTTAAGGTAATTCAGCGATATCATTTTCCACCAGCTCATCCTGGGTCTAAAGATGTGCATATGGTATACCTACTACTAGCATGAGGTGCCTTTTGACAACTTAAGGATTTTATGACAGTGGCTCATTTTAAACGATTTTACATATAAGTATCGACACCATTTTACGGCATAATGTCGATTATAATCGCATTAGAGAATCCCAACTTTAGTTTTAACGGAAAATACGGGACTTGTTCCAGAACTTTGATATTAGTTTGTTTTCCGGCATGTTGCATTTTAGTGTAGATCATTGCAGTGACTAGTTTTAAAAAATTGAATAACGCCTTTCATGAATGAATATTATTTTTATATCAGGTCTAGTAATAATTAATGTCGTTTTCTAATACATTTTGAAAATTAATTTATTTAAACAAAACAAAACAATTTTATCAACGATATAGTCGCCGTTGTTTTCAACTACTTGTGCCCAACGCTCAGGTAGTTTCTTAATCTCTCTATTGTAAAATTCTTGTAATTTTGATTCAAAAAATTCGGTAAAGGCGTTTTTGAGGCACTCCTCATTATTGAAATGTTTTCCAAGAAGAAAATTCTGCGTAGACAGCTCTTGATAATAATCCCCAACAATTCTCAATTATATTCAAATCCGAGGAGCACGCCGGCCATTCCAAAACAGGAATTTCCTCTTTTGAAAAATATTCATGAATAATCTTTGCCGTGTGTACGGATGCATTATCTCGCTGGAACACAAATTTTAGACCTGCAATGCATTGTGCATACTTATCAATTTGGTTTTTTATTAATCTCAAATATCTTGCACTATTCATTTTTCCTTGTATAAAATTAATATCCGTTTTTCCTTTGTAACCTATGCCGCCCCAAATCATTATTCCACCTCCTTTCATTTGTCGTCTAATTCTTGTTAATTGTCCTTTTCGAATGTCATGATCCAGACAAAACCTTTTTTCATCTGTAAAGATTATATTCCTCCAGTGTATATGTTTCTTCGCAAATTCAAGACGTGCTTCCTTATGCTTCTTTGTTAATCGTGGCTTGGCTTTTATTTTTGATCGGATCATAATATTACTCATTTGCAGCACACGTCGAACATTTTGAATATTAGTTTGTGCACCAGCTTTACAAGCAATTTCTCTTCCAGTAGCACAAGAATTAGATGCAGTACGAAGTATTGCTGTTGTGTCACGGTGCGATAGGGCTGCTGGCCTTCCAGTGCTTTTCCTTTTACCGTAGTTATTTACATTATATACAGTTTTTCTGCTTCGACCAATTTCTTTCGCAATTTTTGTAATCGTTACTTTCCGTTTTCTTAAAATAAGAATTGCGTTTATTTTACTGTCAGATAATCTTTTACCACGGCCCATCACGAAATGCGACAGATACCAATATCAAGAAGCACTGAACACCGACTGACCACTTTCACTTCCTTAAACCTCGCGAAATATTTCATGTATTTATGACAAAATTCGTGTTTGTGACAAGAGTAAAAGAATTCGAGAATACGTATTATTCTTGAATTATTAAAAGCATTAATGTTTGGCGTGATTCACGAAGAAACTTGTTATTTTGCATAAAGATCCACACTCTACTCGTCATATTCATAATGCTTCCGATCGTTATCGACAAGGTGACCGAAAGCTGGAGAAATGTTCGCGTATAGTAATTTGAAAACTATATTTTCAGCGCAGAGTTGTAGGCGCATATCGGTTTCAAATACACACAGTTTGCTCAGCTTCGGACGTCAAAGCAAATATTTACAGTGCTTCCATTAACCTTTATTACTGAAATTACAAGGTTCTCGTGGTGACCGATAGTTTTCATTATTTGTATTAGATGCCACTGGAACATTCCATATTTATATTCCCTTGGAACTTAATAAACTGTCTGCACGGATATTAGAAATTTATTAACGACATTAGAAATTTATTAAATTTAATATTCGTCGCGACATTAGTTACCGCCACATACGTGAAAGTGTCATATTAACAATCGTTTAACTTTCATATTTAATAATAAAGCTCGTCAAAAGTAGCACTTGAAATTGTACAAACACTGTGCATCGATTTATCAGAGCTCTACAAATATTGTAACAATATTATGTGCTCCTAAACTATTAAAATTGTGAAAGTATTATGCACCGATTTATTGGAGCTGTGCGAAGAATTTGCATTAATATATTAAAGCTCTCAAAACAATGTAACAATATCATATGCACCAACAATCTTGAAATTGTGAAAATATTACGTACCAATGTATTGAAGCACCAGAAATATTGTTTATCATTTATTATTATTATTACTATTATTATAACAATCTTGCGTGCTTCAAAAATATAAAAATTGTAAAAATATTAATGGAGGAAATGTTAAATATGTTAAATCTTCAAAAATATCATGCATTATCAATATATTAAAAAATATTATGACGATATTATATGTTATAAAAATACGAAAATTAGAAATGTCTGAAACATGTAACACAGATTTATAGGATACAACATTTACTAATTTTTATTTTGCTCTAAGATTTCGGCAGTTTTCGCGTCGGTAAAACGGGAGAACGTTTTTCCTATTAAACAGAACACCATGAGTCGTAGCTCGTGCCACGTTTTAAACGATCTAGACGTTCCTCTCCGCCAACTTTGAGAACTTCGGCTAACTTCGAAGATTCCTGTAAAGAGAATTTGCTTTGCGGGGCTACCCGTAGGCGGCGTGACAAAGAAACGATTTTCAACGTATAATTGACAACGTAATTAAGTGACGGTTAACCGGTAATCAGTGCTCGAAATCGTTAGTTAATGAAATTAAGTAGTTAACGCGGTGAGAAGTATTTAATGAAAGAATTTCGAAAATGGAAGTAGGTCGTCCTCCCATTGAACGAATTTCATGCCAATATTGAACGATCGAACATTGTTAACCTGTTTAACGAGTAAATAAGAAACGAATTTTATGCATGTGTTAATTAAACATAGCGGAGCATTCTATATCAAAACGTTTTAGCCATCATGCTATTATAAAGTTTAATCATCGTGCTGCTTTCATACTTAATGTAATTAAAGTCGAACTACAATTTGATGGAATTATTTATAAAAGTGGAATTCAAACAGAAATTTCATTTTGGTAATTTGCTAAGTTTGCATAAGTTAATTGAAAGATTAAATGTCTGTAGATTCTATTCAGTTTTATACGCCATGCATACAAACCACAATGTATCAACTAGTTCGTAGTAATATGAAATTAACTCAATAACTGTGTGTGTGTGTATGTGTTAGAACTCGGCCACGAATGTTTATACAAATTTAGAGTTTTGGAAACAACCTTGGAGAATCCAAAATCAAATTAAATATTTCTTGTATTTGGTGAAATTAGAATGGTACTAAGTGGAATTCTAATTATAGGTTGCCACTAAAATAGTTCAACAAACAACTGGCAGGTACACATTAAAATAAATAAATGTTATTGTATCACAATAAAAGGTTGATACATCATCCATAAAGTGTGCAAAACTTGTGTGACCTCTTTTGTTCACATTACATTACGGATTTATTTATATTTACAAACAAAAAAGTAGACATCGCCATTTTACCACCAATTTGAATAAAAAAGTTAATAATCGCTTGTAAAATGTGCTTCTATACAATTGTTTCGTGTTTGTGCAGTAAATGTAACGATTCTGTAATTCTCATTTATAAACCTGAACAGAAAAACAAGTAAACATCGTCGTTTTAACACCGATTTCAATTTAGCTGATAATAATGTAAGAATATCCGTGCTGACATAATTCAGCCGATAATAATGTAACAATATCCTTAAATTCGTTCAACGACCGCACAATTTAGAGTTCCTACATATGAGGTACAATCTGTTGTTGCAAGACGAGAAATGAAGTCCTATATACCAATGAAAATTAGA